>APFE030430727.1:25020-66487 GCA_000404065.3 Pinus taeda
TTTTTTTTTTTTTTTTTTTTTTTTTTTTTTTTTTTTTGAGCTTCCCTCTGCATGTGGGGATTTAGAACTCTCTCCAGCCATTCTAGTATTCCTCTCTTCATAGAGGACTCTAACCATGTCAGTTAAATCATAGGAAGATTTCTTGAACACTTCCTCTTTTGAAAGACCTTCAGTCTCTCTTGCTCCAGACATGATGGCTTTGGATTCAAGCTCAGCTTCTGGTATTGTTTGTACCTCCTCAATCTCAACTAAAGGTAAAACTTGAGGTGCTTCAAGTGCAACTGGGATTGAAACTTTGGGTGGATATTATGGCCTTGTGTCTCTCCTTCTTCTGGGAATTACCTCATGATTTGCAACCAATAGTTTCCCTTCTCCTCTCTGCAACCTCACCTTGTAAGCATCACAAATTTGCAACCATTAAAACCCTACTTGCACAAAACTCAAGCAATCAAGCAAATAACCTTTGTTCTGATACCAACTTGATCTGTTGCTAATTCCAACTTCAGAATTAAAAACAATTGCTCATCATTTGCTTTATGTGCATCGGTTTCCTTATGGTGTTTGTGAATGTAACAGGTAAATATGTCAAGTTTTATGTCAAATTCATGAAAAAAATAGCATGTAAATAAAGTGTTGAACAACAACAAAAAAATATACAACAAACCATCAAAATGAACACTTAACACAGTGTTTTGATAAAGGAGTTCACCCCTACTGGGCTACATCTCCTTGATCCAACTTCCATGGCTTGGGCCGCTATATTAGCTCAAAATGGCAAGAAGTGATGTTTACAATGCTCTACTTCTCCTGAAAGCTGCTTCAATGTGCTAAGAACATCAAAATCATACAGGAATGACTCTTTCTGAGCCAAAAATGGTCGAAAATTGCATAAGTTATGGCCTCTTCATTTTCCCTTAGGAAAACTCCACCAAAACTGGAGAAACTCCAGTTAATCCCACCAAATTTGGAGAAATGTCGAATATATCGAACTCGCCCAAAGATCCGCCAAGTTAAACTGCCATTAATTAATGGATAAACATGTGTTTAATTAGTGTTAATCTAGTTTTGTGGTGGTGGTCACATGCAGAGGGGCCTGGCCCTCTCCTCCCCCAACCCGCCACATATATCACATCAAATATGTATTGCAACCATTGTATGTTAAGTAACAATGGTGCGATGTAGTGGTAAGACTCTGGGCTTGTGTGGGCGAGGTTGTGGGTTTGACTCTGTCGATCTACCAATAAAATTTTGTCACTACACGCTGATGCTTATAGGCCATTGTGGAGG
Source organism: Pinus taeda (assembly GCA_000404065.3). NCBI lineage: Eukaryota > Viridiplantae > Streptophyta > Pinopsida > Pinales > Pinaceae > Pinus > Pinus taeda. Next base: position 26,308 of record APFE030430727.1, read on the forward strand.
GACACATGGTGGCGTCTGGGCTTGCCACATGTCTCCTCTTCATTAGTCCTCCCCTATCTAATAAAATAAAGCCAACTCATCAAACTGTAGACTAATCAAAATACGCCACTTGGCATGACCTCACTGGCCATTGACCAAACCTTTGACCTGCACAATCACCTGCCACGTCAGCAGTACAGACTACTGACTGTGCAATGATTGTACTCTTTTTCTCTTCTTCAAAATTCCTCTATTTGACAAAGTGGACAGAACGTGATATCTTTCACATACAAGCTCTGCTTTGAGTGAAACAAGTTGTGTTGGGATCGTATCACTGAGACGGATGCGGTCATTCAAGTTTTGAGCGATTCTGAGCACTTTGATTTTTGAGATAACTATTGATCACCTGATCAGGGACATGAAACTCAAGTTGAGCACGACCAAACTTACACATCCCCCTCATACTAGATTGTGAATGAGCCTCTCATCTCAATAATCATCATTATGACACTAAGTACAAAATTACATGGAGCCACTAAACAACATCAAAACACATTGTAACACTATACATTTGTATTTATATGACTTATAGGGATATAAATAAATTTGGAAAAACAAAAAAATATCCTAACTAATGCAACTAGACTAACATTGATTAAACCATATATTTTAACATTTAAGCATATTTTTCCCCAAAGAGAGTGCTAGGTAGGAGTATTGATGGCCTTCGAAAATCAGAGTGCTAGGTAGGGGTACTAACTCTCCCGAAGGCTGAGTCCACAAAAGAAGTCCGAACTCTGTAGAGAAAAGACACTGAAAAATATAACCTCAAGGAAAAAATGGTGGGCTTTGAACTGTCCCTAAAGTTGATAAAAATGCAAGAAAATGCATCCCTTTTCAACAACCATTCTAACATATTTCCAGCTATAATGCTCACATCTTGACTACCTTGGAGGTGTTTGACATCTTTGAATCGATCTTATGTGACCTTGCCAAGGTTCATTTCCTACTATTTATGTGTCCCAAGCAGACAACGTTTGTTAGATGTTGGCATAAGGTTTCCAAAAAGGTGATTTCCACTGCATCAATATCCATGTATAAAATTTTAAGGTCTTGTAGCCCCGCCTGGTTTAGTTTTTTTGCTCATCATGTTTAATGCCCAAACTCCATGTTCAATGCACATTTAAACATAAATATTAAATTCAAAAGAAACATTGTTAGGCTACAACTACTCTTTTACACTTTCACTTTCAACTAATAAAAATTTCACAAGCACACACATATAAATTTGGACACTAGTTTTGAACCTAATAGGCTAGAAAGCGCCTCTTAGCTCAATAAATAAAATTACTAAAAATCAGCATAGATCCATCTTAAGTACAGATCTAATATGAGCAGAGAGGAATCAAAATTTTTCATGTGCAAATTTTTTTAGAGTGCAAAATATAATGTTATTTTTCATTGTTTAAATTGTATTTTTGAATGCTTAATAGAGTATATATAAGACACAACTTATTTTTTTGTATAGCTATTATTTTTATGATATATAATATACACAAATTGACCTGAAATATTTAATAATTATAACTAGAACTTTTATCACAAATTAAATGTTTTTATAATTAATTATTTTTAAGTATATGTAAATTTATAAAATTTTTTATAACACATTGGATATTTTTTATATAAACATAAATAATTTATTTTACATTTTTTTGACTAGTATATATGAAGTCGATATGGACAAATAGTTAACTAGATCTCAAATAGTTTATTTAACTTGGTTGAAATATTTTGAAAAGTATGAAATTTAACAAATTTTTTTGTTTTATTCATTATTTCAAACATATTCATTTTTTTTTTTTTTTAATTATAGCAGACATGGTTTTTTATTTAGACATATTTTTAATTTTAATTTTATTAAAAGGGCATAGACAGACGGACATACTTACACATCCCCCTCATATTGGGTTGTAGATTGAGCCTCTTGGCTCAATAATGTGTACTTTCTTGTAAACCATAAGTTCAGGGAAAAATAAAGCCCATAAGTACATCATACATTCATCAGACTGTACATATCTTTTGCTAGGTGTTTCTGTCACTCGAGATGACTCTTCAATTGTGGCTTGCCTCATGACTTGGGCTCAAAATGCACCTGCTTACAGGTCTGTTCCATTATATGTATTGTGGGGGATATGGAGGGCTCAGAATGATCTTTGAAGGCAAATTCTCTGACTCATATCAGGTTGCCTTAAAAATTGTTGCCTTCTTCATGGAAATCGGTCCTTGGCTGCAAAAGGCCTCCTCCCGTTCTATTTCCATGCTTGATCTGTCTGGAATCTTTCCCATATGTTTTTCTGATGGGGCTGCCTTGAGAGGCATATGTGGCTGTGGTGCTTTCCTGAGAATTGAGCCCTCTTCACGTTATAGGTTCTGCTGGTCTGGTGGTAGGGGAGACAACATCAGGGCTGAGATGATTGCTTTATGGGGTGCCTTACAATGTTCCTTATGGATGGGCATCGAGCGGATTTCAATCTTTGGGGATTCCTTACTTTGATTTAATGGATTTCGGGCCACTCCACCCTGGGGGTTTCCTCCCTCTGCAATTGGATGACCTGTATTAGGGATATAAAGGCAACCTTTTTTGACATCTCCTTCCAGCATATATTCCGTGAACATAATATTGTTGCTGACACCCTCTCCAAGCAGAGCCTGTCTCTTTCTCTTGGTTTTTTTCCATTTTGAGTACTTTGTTGCTGGTTCATTATGTGGGCAGGGATTTTTCAAATTTTCATAGGTGGTTTTTGGCAGGTTTTTCCTATCTCTCGTGGCCTCTCCTATTCCAGTTGTATGGTTCGATGTCTATCTTTGTTTTCCTTTTTGTTTTTGATGTCATCTAAGTATGCTTGTTGCCATGCTCTCTGAGGGCTTCTTTGTTTTTGTTTTTGGGATGGATTTTGGTCTTCAAGGCTCATTGTTGAGCAACACTAATGAACTGTATTTGATCTAAGCAGATGTAAAAATATTCCTCGTTTTTTTAATGAAGAATGGGTTCTGTTTTTTTCCTCTAAAAAAAGTACATCATACTTTTAGTTCCACTAAAAAAAAGCATAGATTGTAGGAAAAACAAAGCCCAAAGTCCAAGGATATATAAACTATTTTTCTTCCATTTTTAGTAATGAATTTTCAATCCTTATTAGTCAACATGGTTCAAAATCCAATAGATATCATTTTTTTTCATAATTAACTTTCTAAGAAAAGATTAACTTCTCCCTCAAGTTTTAATAATATTAAAATATAAAAAAAATTAAACCAAACCCTATCAGTGTATAAAGTGAACAAGGTCAAACATGTTTGTCAGCGAATGTTAATTAAAAAAATCAGAATATATATTAAAGGATTAAAATTGATGGGATGGCAATAGTGTTGAAAGACAAATTTACTTGGAGACTTTCCCCTTTTAAATAAACTATATTCCACATGAATACCATGAGTTCTCATAAACGTGGAGCTCAAAAACCACCAATAACTTATTATTTTTTAATTAAATCACCAAGGGTAAATTGGCTATATTACCTCAATTTTATTTTAATTATTAATTTTAGTTTCACTTTTCATTTTATTTTTGTAATATTTATTTATTTTTATGTAATTTGATGCAGTCAAAATGTTTACACGGCAGGACGTTACAACATCTCTTCCATACTAGGTTGGGGAGTGCTTCTCGGCCCAAGAAATTATTGCCCTGAGAGGCGCTCTACAACCCAGTATGGGGTAGATGTGTAGGCGTTAGATGTTAGATGTTAGATGTGTAGGTGTTAGATGTGTATGAGTTAAATATGTGAATATTTTTTAAATGTCGTGCTCACAAGTATATATATGTTATGAAAACATTTTTACTTGGTCAAATTATATTAAGAAAAATAGAATAAAAGAAAATTAATAATTAATAATTAAAATAAAATTGAGATAAAATAGTAAATTTAAGTTTTTGGCCGAGTTTTTGCAAACCATGGTTTTTTCTTTGTATTCTTTTTAATAGTCAATTACATAAAATAAAAATAAATAATAATAAAATAATTTAATATAATAATTTAAATAAAAGGAGAAAAATATTAAATTTATGGATGGAGGTTTTTGTGCTCAGGGTTGCAAAGCCATGATATGCTTTTTAATGGTAAATTACAAAAAAATGAAAATTAAAATAAATTTTAAAAGAGAATAAAATAAAAGAATTAATAGTTAATAATTAAAATAAAATTGAGATAAAATTTCCCCAATTAGGGTGTGAGCTGGCCTCATTGGGCTCGCCCTGGCCCATAGTTTAATTCATATCTCCCAGATCTTTCCGGCCACCCTCTGCATGCATGCTGCACTTGGAGAGGTGGCGGTGTGAATGCGTAGTTTAATTTCCAACCTTGATGGTGGCAGAGCTATTACGACATGCGTTAAGGTGAGGTTTCATTCAGGTTTGCTCGGTAAGTTGGTCTGCGCCCTTCGTCTACTGTGGATTTGGTTTAGGTTAGTTGTTCTGGGCAACTTGAGGTCGTCATCTATTCCAGGTCTTGGAATTGGCCACTAGTATGTCTCCACTCTTAATTTAGCTCCCTCTGCATGTATGGATCAATGTATCTGCCCTCCGATCTATGAGATGCATGGTTATGTGGTTTGGTGGGACTAGAATCAGAATTTCCTGGAGCATGGAATCATATGGTTTCTGGTTTGTCTTGAGTCTTGAGTCTTGTATGCCCCAGTGCCTATGGTGTATGGGACTTGGTTGTCCCGCATGGGCTCTTGCAGGGTTTGGCCAACAGGCTATTTTGTATGTCATGGTACTCCCTGCTTGGGTAATTGTGGAATTGTAAGGGTTTGGGTCTATGGTAAATTCTATCTGGTTCAAGGGTATTTTGACTTTGTGCAAGCTCGAATTCAAGCCACGATTGTTTGTATTCTTCGCCCCGTCCTTAGTCGCTATAGGGTCGAGGTTTCGGGTCCTGTTGGAACATTTTAGGGACAGTCTGGCCTGCTGGATAGGGTATGTCGTGTTTGTCTCTCTCGTCTGGTTGTGGGACGGTCTTGTTCAAGGGGAAAATCTTGGGTTAATTCCTGTCAATAGAGGCTTACTTCTGGACAATTTGGTTTGGTTTTTGCAGTCCGGGCTCACTGCGTATTGTTTCGATGTAAGGGTGTTTGTGGGTTGTGGGCTCGGGGAAGCTATAAACTCAAATTCACTTTCTTTTCTTAGTGTAATGTTCTATTGGTTGATTCGACAAATTATGAGACTAACCTGGACAATTCAAGGGTCTTGACTGTGGATAATGTTGTTAGTTAGTTCAGGCCCGACAGTGGGAAATGGTGGAACAATGGTAGAAGTTGGCTCGTAAAACTGTATTGGCAACCAATTGACAATATGATTCAGAGCTAGTTCCTTACTTGGTTGGTTTCGTTTGAAATTTCTTTGACAGGTCTGCAGAGTCGGAGTGACCCTTGGCAACGTCGTGCTTCTAAGCTACGACCCTGATTGGGTCAATTTCTAGAGATTGACACATGTCAGTATCAGATTGGAAGAAGCCAAATAATGGTTCAGGCCTCTAATAAAGGTAAGAATGGTCGTGGGGGTCATGGCCATGGGAAGTAGAGGAAGGTCTCCCCTTCTCAGACCAGTAAACCTAATTCTTCCAGGAGGATTGGACATGGGTGCAAGTCAACCTCCCGTATTATACATGAAGATGTTTAGGCATATCACTCTAGTAGTTCCAATCCGATTAATCAACTTATTACAGGTTGGGAAGCAGAGATCCGATAGACAGAGGAGGATTTTGAAACTGATTTAAACGATTGGCAAACTTTGATTTCGAACCTAGGCCACACTCGTGGTAAATCATCTCAATATAAATAGATATTCCATTTGTTTTGGATGATGAAGAGCATTAAGGCTAAAGCCTTAGAGTAGTTCCCTCCTGATCTACATTGACGCTCCCATGCGCACTCAGACTACACGAAAGAGTTTCAAAATATTCAGTTTCAAATACAACATCTGATCCAAAAATGGATCTTGGATAAACCTCTAAGTCTAAAAGACTTCATATAAGAGGTAAAAGGTGCCAAATGGCACAAACCCTTTGTAGATCAGAGGAAAATGAAAATCACAGGCTGCTCTTGGAAATAGTCTCATTGCATAGATCTTCTCATTCTGAATCCAACACAACTTGAATGGGCGAAAATAGACTCCGGATGAAGGAGTTATTGTAAAATGAAAATTGCCCAATGTCCTTAGAAAAGGAGGCAATTTCATTAAATTTTGAACTATAATGAAAATTTTGATTTTAGTATAGGCTCACGGGCCAATCCATAGCTGACACGTGACAGGTCGGGATTGGGCCACGTGGCCTTGTTTGATTGGTTAAGAAGAAATATCGCATCGCAATTATTTTAAAGGGAAGGACCTTGGGCCATTGGCGATTGCGATAAGTGATTGCCGCTTTATCACATCGCATAGATCCATGGGAGGACTTAACAAAGGTCGAGGCCAATGTGACATGCGATCACCGATTATCGGTGTCGGCGGATCAGGCATAGGTGATATGTATCCTATCGGCATATCGCATCGGTGGTGACAAGCGGATCGACAATCGCAATCGGCAGCAAAAGTCGGAGGCATGAAGTGTGATGGGCTGATGCGATACCACGATCGCCGATATCGGCAAATAATGCAGTGGGCCGATATATATATAATATATATATATAATATATATATATATATATATATATATATATTATTAATTTTATTATTATTAATTATTATTATTAATTTTTTTCCCAGGCATTTAGCTCATAAATGCATGGCATAAATTCAATAGAAAACGATTGACAATTCAAGGATTTTCATTCTAAAATTTAATGTGCTAGTGTTACCGAGCAATGCAACATCATTTAATGTAATGCAATAATTTCACAAGAAATATTTAGCTTCACTACTCTAAGTTAACACATATCATTATACTAAAGAAAAATACTGACTAAACTTGAGACTTCGATTTTGACCCAACCATAGAATTATTTTAGCCATAATTACTTACACCAATCATCCCCAAGCTAGATCCATGATCAAAGGGGATTTCCTTTTCAACAACCTTAGTAGGAAGCCTTCTTCAAGACACAATGTGTGGTTTATCAACTAGTCAATCACAACAGAATTCATGGTAAGGTTTATCATCCCATGTAAGCATCCTCCTGGATGTGGTTTATTAGCCCTAGCAAGCACCCTAAGTGATTTATTAGCTGTGTGAAGCACTCCATGAGTGGTTTATCAGGCCACAACAAGCATTCATTCCCATTTCCTCTTACTCTTCTAGTTACAATTATTTCTTTCAAGGAAATCCCACTCCCTCACCTCATAGCTCTTTCCAACTTTACTTGTGAGCCCCACTAAGAAGAGGTCCAACCCCCAATATTGTTGTGCATTTTCCTTTTTATTATTTCCTCAGGGTTCTCTTCATGTTCCTCTTCTTTTCTCCCTCTCTCTATTTATTTATTTATTTATTATTTACACCATAAATTAATTTAAGGTGCCAACTAATCCCACTTGGGTTTCTCTTTCCTCTTCCTTCTTAGATCATGGATATGTGGTCCCATGCTTGAGGCCATTACATTATCACATTACAAAAATAAGAGGAACAAGTACGAGGGCTGTCACAATTTCATAGAGATATAAAAAGAAAGAAAACCATATAAGTAGAAGCCACAAATAGAGTTGCAATTCTCCTAAAATGAGAGGAAAAAGCCATATTGTTATGCCTTATGAAAAGTAGGGTGAGTGAGATATTAGCTTGGACCAAGCCAAAACCACATGAAGTGAAACCCCGCCTATTCTATAGAGCTCCATCTTTTCACGATTTATGATTAATCTTGGTGCTTACATGCACAAGTGTAAATGATGTATGAAGAAATAGACTCAAGTTAATGTCCATCCTATTAACTAAGAGATAATACACCACTTGCCTTTAAGCATCATTAACATATAACTTTTATAATTTTTAATTCAGTAACTAAGACATAGTGCTCTACTTGTTTTTAAACTTTATTAACATTTAACTTCTATAATCTTTGATTTAATAACTATTATAAGAGATATGTTAAAAAAGAGTCCCCAATTCAAATTCAAGCATTATATTGTACACTATTTAACCTCTATATAGTTTTTGGTTATTCTAAAAATTTATATCCCGCCATTCCGTCGCAATTTTCGCGCCATTCCGTGGGTAAATTGCGCGGCCTTTTATTGCTCGGTGTTTATCCTTGGAGCCCTGCATTGCCGATGCTTGGAAATCCGTAGATGCCCCAGACGCTACTGGTGAAGAGGGAAGGCAATTTGGCTCTCTTGACAAGTATCATACTGGTACCGACTCTCTGTTTGAGAATTATTTGCAGAGTTGCACTTTCTTTGTTTTTTTATAGTGTGATCATTATTTCCTCTTTAAAAGTTTTGAAGAACAGTTCCAGTTCCTAGTAACGTCTGCTATTTTGTCTTTTAAACAGAAATCACCAATGGATTGCAGAGGTGTCACAATGGCTGAGTGCCGTATTTGTCAGGAGGAGGACACAAAAAGAAATTTGGAGATTCCCTGTGCTTGTTCTGGCACCTTGAAGGTACAGGGTTTAGGGAATAGATAAGAGTGGTTTGTATGTTGTCATCTTTGCTGAATGAAAGGTCCAGGGTTAACTGGTTGATGAAACATTTGTTTTTTCGCTCCGCAGTATGCTCACAGGAAATGCATCGAGCGTTGGTCCCATCAAAAGGGAGATTCTATATGTGAATTGTGCAATCAGGTTTCATGACTTCTTATTTCCCTATTTCTTTTTAATTAATTAACATGATATATATATGGTCCATGAAAATTCTGAACTGGCAATTCGTTGATAATCATGTTTTCCTGCATTCATTTGGGTTGGCCAGCTTTGAAAAAAAGAGTAGTTTTTTTACAGTAAAATCTGTCTTTTAAGCCGAATGGTTAAATCTCAGTCCTTTTACGGTTAACTGGAACAATCTGATCACGAATACACTTTGACAAACGTAGAATGTTTTGGATTTGAAATCGCAGGAATATATAATGGGGAGGGTTGGTCAAATGCCGAGAGGAGATCCGGACATACAGATGGAGCAGGTAGTTCCCAAAATTATGACTCTAGTTATGCTCAATTTACTAATGTTTTGGCCCATGTTCCTATTGATATAATGATAACAATAGGGAATAATTTAGAGGTAATCCTTTTTGACGCTATGTTTACATTCTCGACTGGCCATCCTCGATTATTTTTTTGATTGTTATGATTCTAATCTCATATGGTATTTTGCCTTCTGAAAATTTGGAGAGGATCTATGTTTATCTTGTCGAAATTGATATTCCTTTCTATGAATTGGTGAAGTTATGGGATATTAGTTACCGGCTTCGAAGGTCGATTGAAAATACATGTATTGCATTACAAGCTATTTCTTCGTCGAAATTAATCAGCAAATTTCGTTTCATTTTTGATTCTTTTTTTTCACCCTTTTCTGAATTTCCCCAATATTTTTGATTGTATTGCTTATTAGCGGTATGCCTGTGTGCAAGGCCACGAAACACTCTTATAGTATGGGTTTGAACGCTAATGCAGATAATAATAAGAGAAGGGACTTGTTTCATTCTATCTCTCACTATCTTCACTTAATCAAGAAAACCGAATAAATAGAAATTTTTGATTCTATTGCTTATTAGCAGTATGCCTGTGTGCAAGGCCACAAAACATGAATAAATAGAGGTTTTTGATTATATTGCTTATTAGCAGTATGCCTGTGTGAAAAGCCACAGAACACTCTTGCAGTATGGTTTAAACGCTAATGCAGATAATAATAAAAGAAGATATTGTTTTATTCAATCTCTCACTATCTTCACTTAATCAAGAAAGCCAATAGAAAAAAAAAGGTAGGATATTTTGCAGGATGTACTTGCAAAGTCTCCAGGTCTGAACGTTGAGCTAGCGTAGGACGATACGTGTGTTATCACAATCTCTAATTGGTCTTATATGTTTCTTACTTTTTTCATCTTTTTTTTTTCCATTTATTTCCTATTTTCGCTCATCTTTTTCTCCATTTATTTCATTTGATGAAAAATCTCTCTTGTTGATGAGTTGAGCTCTTTGGAGTTTTAGTTGTTGAAGTAATTTATGGTGCACCATTTGCCATGTTCATTAATACTCATCTTTTTTTTTTCATTATCATAAAAATTAAACTAGTATTTGCATTAGATGTTGCAAAGGAAATGCTGTAAGTCGATAGTGCATATGGAAAAAGAGCATAGAGGAAAAAAATGTGATATGTTAGGTGATCTAACTATAGCCAAATTTGAATGAAAAAAAGAAATCTTAATGTTAAATGTAATACAATCAAACAATCTATTCAAAACAAAGGAATGTGCAACTTCTTTCCCAAGTGCTCGATGCAAGAGCTTACTTTCATTAAAAATTGCATCTTAGACCAAACCTTTGTTTTTCATTGCCTCATCCAGACTGAACCCTTCACCCTCAAATGGTAATGGTTTCAGATCAAATTTTCGTGCAAGTATTCTCCAGTGGCATTTCCATTTATACACGTCTCCATTAGCATAATCAAAGGCCTAGTTCTTTTGATAAGGATCTGTGGCAGCCCAAATTTCCTGTTTTGCAATCAATTTTGCATCAGATGCATTCATAAATTATTCCCATGAAATATTGTTCCCTTAGTACTTGAAAGACAACCCCCCATGTTTGCAAATGGTAGTGTAAACACACAGTGTGTCTAAAACATTCATCAAGTTCCAAGGAGAGAAGCCAAACATGTGTGTCAAACGGTGAATGGACCAAGTTGATCCTTCTTTATTCTTTGTTGCCTCAAATACAATATCCTCGAGTGTAGTAAAAATTGGGCACAGGTAGCATAGGAAGCTCTTCTCAAGGGGGCATGGTCTTCCTTTCTTTTGTTTTTGACCTTCAAGCAAATCTTCTAAACCAAGTTTATTCTTTTTACTACCAAATCTGGAAATTGCTAGTAGACCTTACCTTGACTTTTTGAGTTTTAGTCTTTGTGTGCTTGCACTTCTCATCACATTTTCCTAATCAAAGCTCTCTTTTTAGTCTTATGTCAATTTTCAAAGCATCCTCAACAATTTCATTATTTTTGTTTTATTGTTTTACTACCTCCTTAAGCCTATAAACTCTTCTTCACATCTTTGGACATACAACTTTTGAAAACATGTTTCTTGCAAGTTGCAACCCATGCCCTAGTTTTCTGCAAGAGGAGGAAATGAAGAAACACCCCCCAAAAGCATTTTCTTGACTTGTTAGCCTCCACATTATTGTCATAATTTCCATCTATTACTCCTTGAATTTTTTGTTGTTGCTTCCATGCCAAACTTGCTCATAAAAGAGAATAGTAATTTTGACTTATAGGGGAAATATAACAAACATCATTATGCCCCCTACGACATTTGAACCCAAATCTCCATCTTACAATAAGGAGATGCATTTTCGCTTTTATGCGAGTTTGCTTCTTTATAGTCTTGTCCAAATTAAGATTATAGTTAAGGGTTTTTCAAGGAAAATATTCAACATCAAAGGTTTCTTCTTTTGCATGAGACTCCCATGATTGAGATGATATGCACTCTAACTTGTTCTGTTGTACAAGTTTTTTTTTTTTTTGGTTGGTAATGTGTGTTTATTTGTGTTAGTTGGGTTTCAATATCATCATCATCATCATCTAGAATAAGGATATCACTAAGTAGCCATAAATTTCCTTTCTTATAAGGAACTTTTCTTTTAAATCCACAAGTAAGATATGAAAAAAGACTACAATGGGATGTTTGACATTTAATTTTTTTAAAAGAGCTCGATGATGAATTGCAAGAAGCTCAACTTGGGACCATATTTGCAATGCTTTAATTCTTGTTGTCTAGGCAATTCTCTCTGCAGATAGAGACGTTTTTTCTAGCCCAATGAGTGGGACTAACAACCTAAGTGACAAGCTACTGGACACCTCGCTCTGATGCTAATGACCTCCTTTGTTGAAGACCTTGAATTGCTTGTGTCACGAGCTTGGTCTTGCTGCTCACATTGGTTAATCACCCGCACAAGAGATCAAGACACAACAAGGGACGCAAATACAAATAACATATTTAAAAACAACCTGCTTAACTGATCAAGGAATGTTAAGATAGATGATACATGAGCATACACATCAATGGAAAATGAACCAGTAGTTGTATATTAATAGAAAAGAAGGGGAAACATAAAACCAAGCCTTGATGTTGATAGGCTCTCCTTGAATGAAAGTCCAAGTCCAAGCTAAGTTTTCCAAGCATTCATTTTCCAAGCCAAATGAATAGCATATAGGCATAATCTCAGCATAAGGGTGCAAATAGTCAAAGACCAACCATTTGGGAATGGGAGAGGATGAACATATGCAGGGAAATGGAATTAGGATTTCTTCAAAGATGGGAGTAGGCCCTCATCTCAAGGAGGTAGCTCATAGGGATAAGACCAAGAGGCCATGTTGGGAGAACTTGACTTCATCTACACCGAACAACCTCTATCTCACTGCTTTGAAAGCTTTTAGATCACGAAGCTTCTCATCCTCTTTGGGAAAATTGCTTTTTTGGGATCATTGCGGGTATACAAGCAAACAGAGTGATGCCATTGTGGGTAAAGTATAATGCAACATGCGACCATTCTGGTTATTAGTCTCATAAGAACAATGATGCTCAAATTAGGGTTTAAGAGCTATTTTCTTTAGGAGAAGCTCAAGGCATTTTTTAATCAATGTCTGAGTGTTTTCGGGAAAATTAATATTTCTAAGAAATGCTAACCCTCTAAGTTTGGTAGCTAACCTAGAAACAACAGTTAAAACAATTCACTATTTTTCCTATGAATGACAGATAAGAGAACGATTATAAGGAGCCAACTTGTAACTTTCGCTTGATTCTTTGCTTGATCTTTTTCTCCTTTGGCTGATTTTGTTGCTCCTCCCTGTATTTAACATGCTTGGAGAGTACTTGTGCAATTATAGAAACAAAGACCCCTCAAAGCATAACGATTTGTAATTCATAAACATCATAGAATCGAAAGTATGATAAACATATGAATGCATTGACAGATTGTACAAACATAGGGGAAAAATCTTGAAAAGCTTTATTAATAGAAAGAAGGATTACAACCCATAAGTTCGATCCAGCACCATCCTCCTAGCTTTAAACCTTCTTCACTTCATGAACAACAAGAAATTTTGACATTATTACAATACTTCGCCTCAATACTAAAACCATCAGCACCTTTTTACAACTCAGAATTATTCAGCCTCCATGTGATGCAGGAAAGTGTTCTCTCTGCGGACAGAGGCAACCCCTCTAGCCCTAGAGTGGGTTTAGTCACAGCAAGGACAAAACAACAATGAATTCCCTTAAGCAGTCATCGTTGGAGGCCTACCTCAAACTGGCAGTTGATGAAGTTTTGTTGTGCTGCTTCAACTTCGTTTCCTTAATGAGCAATCAACCTGAAACACCACAAAGAAACAATAGAGCACGTAACCGAGAAACAACAATGATCTATTTACTCATAAAGTCAAGAAGTCATGAGCTATCAAGTAAATTGCATACAAGAAATAGAAAATCATCATTGATTGTATTAATAATGAAATAAGAGCAAGCTTATAATCGAGTCTACGTCGCAAGCCTTGCCAGAGGGTCCAACCAGTGTGTTTCTTCAAGCATTCACTTTCAAAGATGGGTCTCCCAAATAGAAATATATCTCTCTCATTCACAAGTTTTACACAAGATTAAGGGCACTCCACACCTTCTTGCAAACTACAAAGCAATCCCACACTTGTCACACTCACACCAATTATCTATCAAACTCAAAAGCAACAACAACACTGTACAACCAAAGGAACTAGCAGATGATAGCAATGGTGAGTGATTTTATAGGAGTCTCCATGAAATGAGGGAGAGGGAGCTTGTCCTCAAGGTAAGCAACACAAAAGACGGAACTACCATGCCAGAGGGAGGAGGGCGACCCAAACAGGGGTTCGCACCCATTAACACAGAGACAGAGCGGTCAGGTGCATAGGGGACATGACCAATAGGTGCGGCACTAGAGGTAATGCTAAGAGAAAGTGCGAAACTAGAGTTTTAGAGATTTTTAAGGTTTTTCTTTTATTTTCAAAGCTTGATATGAAGAACTGAGGTTTAAGACTTGCAAAGGAGGTAAGTATGAGTGGTGATAGACTCGTATTGATTGCAGAATGTCAAAGTGACAATTTTTGTGCAACAGATTGCCCCCTAAAGTGAGAAGTCTATAATAGATGAGGATGGTTTCTTCATCTAAGAAGAGTGAAGTACTTTATCATTTCAAGGACCTTTCTGTGGATACCCTGGTCGGAATTGGATATATATATATATATATATATGATCATATCATTGCTGAAGTAGGCATTTCCAAACTCAGATCAAAACTGACTAGAAACTATCTAAACTGCTCTGATACAGGAATGATTTTGTAATACATCACAAGTATAGACATATGTAGACACAGTATGGGCGTAGTCATCTGTTTATGAATAGTCCACTATATAATGAATAACAAAATTCCTCGCAGCTTGGATGGTGGAAACTAGATCTAGGGTCTTGATTTTCGCTTCCCGAACTAGTACGATTCTATCCATGTGAATGAATGTGTCGAAGTCGAACATGGTAGAAACCACTTGATTACCAGTCAATGATGTAAACTGTTAAAAGTGTGAGAGGAACCACCAGTAATGTCAATGGCCCTCAAAGTACTCAATACAATCCATGAAATGTGAATAAATGAGTCGATGTCGAACACGTCACAGAATCTTTTGATTGAAGGTTAATGATGGAACTTGTCGTCAAAGGCGAGAAATTTGTCGTTGAAGCATGCAGATTCTAAGGCACTGACGATTTCTAAATCATCTTTCTAGATAATGAGTTGGAGTCGATAGAAAGCGATCTGTCGCAGGCAAGCCCACAACACGAAATTATAGATCAAGTTTTGAAGAAAGATATTTGGCAAGGACTAACTCAGATGGTCAAAATGGATGACAGATATTTTGCAAATGAATGGTTTATTTGAATTGACCTCTTGAACACATAACGACACTGCAGATGGTATGGTGACAATTGACCCGAAGCTAATACCCAAAAACTGGCTGAAGACTTTCAATATGGTTTGATTAACTGTTAGGCAAAGAATTTCCCAACCCAAGTGAACAAAAAGTGTCGTGTTCAAGAGTGGTTAACTGCTTTTCTAAACACAAAGTATAACGAACAGGTTCATTTTTCTCTCTTTTCCCTCACCATTTTTGGCAAGTATCTCTTTATTTTTGACAAGCTTGAGGATGATAACATTTGCTTGCTTATAAGCTCATTGTTCGGATGAATCCAATTTAGTTTAAAATTCGAACCTTAAGAAGGAGTGGTTCGTTCTTGTTTGAAATTGAATAGGTTCTTCACTGTTAAATTTTAACGAGTTCAGTATAGGAGAAACTCGGTGTTTTTCAATTTTAGAGAGTCAGAAGAAAAACTTAAGAAAACTCCATCGTTGTCATTTTTCGTAAATTTGTGTTTCCTAAGCTTGAAAAAGTATAAAATAATACTTAAGAGAACCGCTTGACCATTATGATCAAGGAGTACTTTTCATAATTAGTGTCTTCAATCTGAAAAAGTAAAAAAGCGATTGAAAACACGTTTTATTACCAATATCGAACTTGAAACGACAAAAGTCCAACAACCTTTTCATGTTTATACAGTTAGAAAAGAGTTGTAAGTGGACCGTCTTTTTAATTTCGTTTTAACGAGTTTAAAAAGAAAAACTTAGCAATCTTTTCATATTTTACGAGTCAGAAAAGAGTTTAAAGATGAATCTTATGTTTCGTTTTTTCGTAAATTTTGAAAGAGTCCGAAAAAGTGAAAAAGTATGCTTTTTGTTGAAAATGATCAATTCTTCTTGAAAATTCAATATTCTGCACAAAAACTCAAAACATTACTCATACCTGTTTAAAATTAATAAAAATGCATCAAAAGTGACATTTTTAAAGTGAAAAATAAACAAATTAAAAATTCATTTATTCAAAAAAGCTTATAAAAAGGGTTTTTGTAAATTCATTTTTACTGTTTGACTTTAGAGTAAAAAGTAAGAGCTTTTGGTAAGAAACTTTCTGTAAAGATTGCGAAAAATCCGACCGTTGGAATCGAGAACCATCATTTCCAGGTAATCGACATCATCCCCATATTGCATTTCAACTGTTTGATTTTTGTTCTAAGGCTTTAAAATTATATTTTAAGGAAAAATTTGGTTAAAAAATAGCTCGCAGGGGGTCTGCAGGCGCAGCATGTGGCCCTTGCGAACCTCGACTTTTTCGTATACAGGAAAAAGTCGGGGTCTCGCACCTGCTGTTAAGGAAAAGTGCGAACTTACACACTGTCTCTAATTAGCGGGTGCGGACTCTGCGAAATACGTTTCAAAAACCCTAAATTTTTCATTTCTGCCCAAAGATTTTGAAATTACAATGTTCTAATTTGCCCTTTTTGCAATGTAGGTACACAAAATGCTTGTTTGGCGGGAACGGGAACACGAAGATGTGGATCAAGCCGCATTACTTCATCCACCTTCAATACAGGCATTAAGAGCATGCAGACTATTGAAATTCTGGGCCATACCCGGCATGAGGGCTCAGGTAGACTTTTTGTAATGGTTGGTTGACAAGTGGAGTACACAGGACCAGTGTTTCATAATTGGTGGCCATCGGCTCGAAATCGAGCCAGAGGACATTTATTTTCTTACTGGTTTGCCTAAGAGAGGCGAAAGATTATCTCTATTCGGGACTAGGCCAGGTGGCCAGTCTATCGCTAGTCTCCGACTAGAGTTTTGTAAGGTTCAAACTGCGGACAGGGGGATAGATGTTAAGACTATCTCTCGTCCTGAACTTAAAGTGATTGCATTTACTATTACCAGACTATGTTGGAGCGCAACATTGCATCTAGCTACCGGATCTCAAATGCGCATGGCAGTAGATTGCTTCCAAGGCACCATCTTTAACTGGTGCGATGCCGTGTTGGAGAATGTGAAAGGCCAATTGACTAGGGCAAAGAATGGACAACTAAAGAACTTTGGATATGGTTTCTTAGTTGTGAGCTTTGGCCTAGAGAGGGTCCCTATGTTAGTCCCACAACATCTTTCCGTTGAGGCTGGACTTCCTCGAGATCCTAGGATTATGCGCTGGGTTGCAGTCATGGCTCGTCATCCTGAGGAGGGTACAGAGGTTGTTCGATTTCCACCAGAGTATTTTCGTTGGTTGGGGAACCAACTTTTCATGATTCAGGACTTTCCATATGCTGGGATGGATTATCGTGGTGATCCAGACATGGCTCTTCCACCAGGAGAGTAATGGGATGATACAGGTAAAATTATTTTCAACATTTCCCTAAATTTTTAATATAATTATATATATTTTAATTATTTATTTATTTATTAAATCGTTCAAAACTGATAGTAAAAAATTTTAAATGCAGATGTGGGTCCACGGCGACCAATCGCTCTCCCACTATATGAGAGAAGACACCCTGTTGCTGTGGCACCGGCCCCACAGGACCAATCAGCAGAGACCTTGACCGAATTGGAGTATCATCTAGAACGTTTGATAGTAGATATCCCAGAAACTAGCATAGATGATATCCCTCTTAGGCTACAACGCTATGTGATTGGGGTCCCAGGACCTTTTAGGAGGTTCCTTTGTAGGGTGGCCCGAGCAGTGGTTTCTTATCGTGATCATCATCAGGGATAGGATGATCGCCCTTGTAGACTTCATATGACATTTATATTTTTTTTGTGCTATCATTTTTGCCGATCATGAGGTGTTTTTCAACCTATGATCGAAGACGATGTATATTTGACACACTTCTATGCTATGATATATCACTGTCACTGATTATTTTGTATAACATGTTTATGGAATGTTTTTTAAATTTACTGTCTTGATTATTGCAAATGTCTATTTAACATTCGAGAAGCAACTGCATCTGTCAATGTATTTAAATATCTTAGAATATGTTGATATTCAATGTAGTTAAATTCACATTCCAAGAGACGAACTCTAAAAAATAATATTAATAATACTGGATTTATAATGGCATAAACCTTGTTAAGCTGTAATACAATGAGTTCAGAATCTAACTTAACAATCAAACTCCGAATTCCAAATGAGATGGATTCAGATAATAACTTAATCACTGCACTATACTTTGCAATGTTATTTGTTGTTTGACCAAGGCTTATTCCATGCATAGATACTAACTCGTCAGAGGGTGAATAAATAACTCAAGCTGCGGAAGAAATATTCTGTGTACTATGACAAGCACCATCAGCAAAACCAATGTATGTTTGAAAAGATGTCGACATCTACAATATCAAGAGTAAAACCAAGATAAACAGGAATAAGATAAAACACTCTCTAAATTAGGCACACTTTTTAATCTAAAACACACCAACGTGAAAGAAACTATTCTAACAAAAATCTCCACACCAAACTCTAAGCATAATATCTTTTCAGATAAAGCTCATTTCTGGGTCTACTTAAAGAGACACCATCAAAATCTACTAATTCATAGGCCCCTTTGGCTAGTTTACGCTTAACAACAAAAGGACTATGCCACATGGGTACGAATTTTCCAGCCTTTAGCTTATTGTTAGCTTGATCGTATAATAAAACTAGGTCTCCTTTTGAAAAATTACGAGGTGTAACATTTTGGTTGTATTGAGCTTTTATCCGTTTTGCGTGAGTCTCGATTGCTAATGTAGCATCACGTCGATTTTCATCTAATTGAGCTAAGTACAACAAACGTTTTTCCTCTTCGGAAGTGGCTGGGAGTAATTTTATGGCTATTTGCAATGACAGAATTTCGCATTCAATAGGTAATATTGCTTCCAACCCGTAAACAAGCTGAAAATGAGTGAAACTGATTGATGTTTTGGCTGAGGTTCGGTATGCCCAAACTGTTGAAAATAACATGTTATGCCAATTCGACTGATGAATACCAATGATTCGTCGGATCACAGTGACTAGAACTTTGTTGATTGCTTCAACCAGACCATTAGCCTGTGGGTAATATGGAGTAGAGCTATTGTGACGCAGGCCAAGTTGATCTGTTAGTTCAGTCATCATGATGTTTCGAAAATGACTTCCATGATCAGTAATAATCACTTGAGGGACACCGAATCTAGCAATTATATGATTGAAAATGAAAATTGCAGCAGTTTTGTCGTCTGTCGAAAATGTAGGCATCGCCTCGGCCCACTTGGTAAAATAATCTACCGTAAGGATAATATACGCATGACCCCTGGCCGAGTGAGAGTTACATGTAATAAAATCGATACTCCACTTTGCGAAAGGACCGACGGCAATTATAGGGTGGAGAAGAGCAGGTGGAGCACACATCTTTCGATAAAAAATTTGGCAATTGTGGCTTTTTCGGACTGCATTGATACAATTTTTAAATAAGGATGGCCAGAAATAACCAGCGCGCAATATCTTTTGGGCTGTGGCATGCCCAGACATATGACCGCCACACGCTCCAGAGTGACAGTCATTCAGAACCTTTTCGGCTTCTTCATGAGTTAGACAACGACGAAAAACAGAATCCACTCCACGACGATAGAGTGTATCTCCAATAATATTGTACGGTTGGTATTGGAAACGTATTTTCTTTCGCTGAGATCGTGAGATTTCAGGCCGAAAAGATTGGCTTTGGAGATAGACAATTATATCTCCATACCATGGATCAAGAGTACTGATAAGAAACAAGGATTCATCCGCAATGGGTTCTTTTGCCACAGTTTCAGTATTAGTACGCGGGAAATCACACATCAGTTCCGAGAAAACTAAAGATTTTTTTCACTTGGATTTTTCAAATTCCAAGTCAAATTCCTGCAGGATAACTATCCATTTGGAATACTTGCCCCCTAGCAATTGTTTAGTCAAAATATACATCATAGGGTTACAGTCAGAAATTATTGTGGTTTTGCGTAGTAAGATGTAATGACGAAATCTTTGGACAGCTTGAACAACTGCCAACGCCAATTTTTCCACATGCGAATATTTAAGCTCAGTCGGATTCAATGTTCGACTAAGATAGTAAATCACATGTTCATTATTGAATTCGTCTTCATGAACTAAAACCAATGGTGGAATGAGAAGCGACGAGGTACAAAAAATAATCCTGGTTGTAGTTGGGAGGATGCAATAACGGTGCATGGGTCAACGCGTGTTTAAGTGCATCAAAAGATTTGTTAGCTATCTCATCCCAAAAGAATGGAGTGTTCTGTTTCAACAACCTGGTAAAACCTTTCGTTATCTCGGTGTAGTTAGGAATGAATTGACGTAAAAAAATTGCTTTCCCTTGCAAACTTTGGAGTTGGCGAAGAGTCGAAGGTGGAGGTAATTTGACAATGGCTTCAACTTTCGAGGGATCGACATGAATGCTGGCTTTTGAGACAACAAATCCCAATAAGCGACCTGTTTCTATACAGAAAACACATTTGTGTGGATTCAGCCTAATTCGATAATGCCTACATCTCATAAATATAGCTTGTAAATGAGTGAGATGATCGGCTCTATATAATGAATGAGCAGGTAAATCATCGAGATAAGGCTGCACAATGTGCTTGATGTCAAGAAATGTGTAAGACATAGCCCTTTGAAAAGTTGCTCCGGCATTCTTCAATCCAAAAGGTAATTTGCAATAAGCAAATGTCCCCCATGGACAAATGAAAAGCCGTTTTAGTTTGATCAGCAGGGAGTATGTTAATTTGATTGTAACTGGAAAAACCATCCATAAAGGAGAACATTTCACTGTCGGCACAATCATCAATAATTTGATCGATATAAGGGGTTGGGTAATTGTCTTTAGGACAAGCTCGATTAATATCCCTATAATCAATACATATTCTTATCGTTCCTTGCTTTTTGTTAACAGGAACAATATTCGATACCCAATTCGTTAAAGGAATCGGATAAATGAAACCTTCTCGAAGTAATTTCTCAACTTCAGCTTTAATAGCAGCGACTTTTCTTGGATGTATTTGACGCAAATGTTGCCGGACGGGTTTAGCATCCGAGTAAATTTTTATTTTATGGACAACAATTGATGGATCGATTTTTGGCATTTCTTCATATGACCAGGCAAACACGTCGCAGAATTTTTGAAATTGGGCTTTATAAGTTTGGATTTCCTGGTCCATGCAGGAAGCACTTATATGAATGTTTTCAATAATTCCGGGTTTTACTGAAATGTCAAGAGGAATCATTCAAGAAATATTTCCCAAATTCAACTCAGAATCAGGATGTTGCAATGGATTTTGTGGTTCCTTGACGTAATCAATGGTAAAAATAGATGAGAAATCATTTTCAAAATGATCAAGTTCAGGTAAAAATGAAGATAGATGATGAAGATCTTCCCATGGTAAATCATCAACAGACAAAAGTTCACGAATTTGCTCATTAGTGTGAACAGGTTCAAAAAAAGTTGTTGAATCTGAGGTTGAGATTGAAAGTGACTCCCCATTGATCACATTCATTAGATCAATTTCGGTTGAACTAGAGTCGGAAAACGACTGTACCGCCTGATATGCAACTTCAAAGGGACTTGAGGGCATGGCATCACCAAATGAGTCCACCTCAGAATCGGAAGGTACGATCCAAGGATCATCAAAAGCAAGAGTGTTCGATGAAATCATATGAATGGTTGCAAAAGAAGGTGATACGTTAGGAGGAGGAAATAAAAAAGTTCCTAGTAAACCAGAATCTTTAATCAATCCCACTCCAACATCTTTATAAGGGGTAGCAATTTTCTCGACATGTTGGATACTCTCAAAAGAGGCTGGGTCGGATGAAAAATAATTTAACTGGTCTATTGTAACGATCTTTCCATTATGAGGAAACTTAATAAGCCGAAAGACCGATGAAACAACAATAGTCATAACGTAAGACCAACTACGACCCAATAGAAGGTTGTAATCTAGAGGGGCATCAACCACTTCCACATCTAGATTAACAGTTTTGCCTTCTACTGTTATAGGTAAATCCTGTAGAATGCCAAAAGGATGAAACCCTCGGCCATCAAAAGCCTTTAAAATTGTCGGGGATTGATTGAGTGTAGGAGAACCAAGTGATCTCCAACACTAAATCGACATAATACACGTAAAAGCTCCCTCATCAATCACAATCCGAAAGCAAGGTTTGTTTTTGACTAACACTGGAATCTGGAAAGCCATTTGATGAGGTAGACGAGGTGTACTATTTTCTAAATCGAAGACTATAAGATTGGAATCCTGAATATCAACAACTCTTATAGCAAATAAAAGCAATTTATGCTGTGCTGGACATGATTGCAGCACCTCCAAAGCCGACATTGCTGAGGGGGATATAGCTAAATCTTCAACAATGTTATAGTTCTGAGCAGCTCTCGCATGTGGATTGAAAGCTGACTTCCAAAGTATACCTTTAGCAGGTGGTTTGATTACTAAGTCTTGGTTAGGTTTCTTGATCTGTAGCGGATCGGAACCAGAAGGAGTTGAAGTTGATGGGTTTGAATTAGAAGATTCTGCTTCCTTACCACCAATAGGATTCTTCCATAATCTTGTGATCGCGTCGCAATCTTGACATGGGACATCATCATAATTGGTTCTTTTGAGGCATTTGAGGAAGAACCTATCATCTTGCTATTTTGACTAGGAAAAGGATCCTTCAAGGCAACAGGCGTTTGGGAACCTCTGACGATTTTTGAAACCTCAACTTGATGTGGACAATCTCTTGTAAAATGCTTCTCGTCACAAATGAGACAAGGATAGGGAGGTTTACGTTTCTCGTTAGTAGATTTAGTTTTATTTGGTTTTTCTTTTGTGTTTTGTTTATTTTTCTTCTTCCCTTTTTTTTATTTCCGGATTTTGATTTGGCCGTAGAAGATTCTACGACATGAATATCGGCAGGAATTTCAGCGGAAGCTTCTCCTGTCGGGGAATCTGGTAAAGTTATAATAGGAGAAGAATTCTTTTCAGATTCTTCTTACTCTTGGTACTAACTGAACCAATCATACCATCAGCGGCATGAGATCCTGAAGGAGTTGTAGTTATTTGATTTTGTTTGGGAAGATCAGGGATTTTTCGTGTAAAGTACCCGACTGCGTATAAACGAGGTCAAGGTACTGAGTTTGAGCAATTACTTGCTCTTCAGTAACTACTCCTGTCTTAGCTACATCTTCAGTGATTTTAGGTAATAATGATTTAACAAACCATTGTGCTAAGATTTGATCCGGGATAAAAACTTTCACTAAACGTCGTCGACGTCGCCATTTATGAATATGGTCTGAAATATATGTAGATGTTGACTGTTTTAATGAAGTTAATAATTCTGTGCCATTGTCATATCTAACAGGCAACTGAAAATGAGTTAAGAATGAAGTAGCTAACTGACTAAAATTATAAAAAGAGCTTCGTGGCAACTCAATGTACCACTTAGCTGTGAGACCAATTAGAGTGCGTTGAAAAAGCCGTAAGCGAATTGAATCATCTATAATGGAATTTGATGCACACCAGAGGTGATAAGTCATCACATGATTTGACGGATCCTCTCCTGGCTTACCCTCAAACTTCGGGATATCACTGGGCAACTTATTAGGCATTGGCGGCCAATACGAAAGATAATAAATTGGATCGTTCGTAAGGCGCGACAAGTCAGGGAAATCCAAAGTTGCGATAAACGGTAACTGACGGTTAGGATCTCGAAAACCTTGGGTCACAAGACCAACTCTAGGAGGATATCCAAGATAACCTGGAATTGGATTTGCATTGGGAATATTACATCCTCCCGGAAAACCAGGATTAACCGAACCAAATTGAGGTTGCTGATAAGTATACCCAAGGTACGGTTGATACTGATAAACTGGGCTTTGCACAACAGGACTGTATTGATACTGTTCCTGGTACGGTTGATAAGTAAATTGCGGTTGACTTGTGACAACTGTACTCGGACTAGGCTGTACTACAGGCATCTGAACCGAAGCCTGAATTGTAGGTCCAGACTGGGGTAAAGAGGTCTGAGGAGTTGATACAAGAACAATAGAAATCGGAGCTGTCGATACTCCAGAAGTAGGTGGGGTAGATTGAACAGAAGCTACAGTAGTTGCAACAGTCATTTGAGGCGGAGTTCGAGGCGAACTAGGCCCAGATTGATGAACTACACCAGGTGCAGCAGTTTGAATAGTAGGTTGGACAAGTTGCTGGGTTGAACCAAAAATCAAAGGTTGTCCAGGTTGAGATGACAACTGCACATTGGGTTGCAAAATCTGTTGAGTTTGAGATGGATCCCACACCATATTCATTCCAGGGTAAGGACCCATAACAGGTTGAGCATATGGAGGACCATAACCAGGTTGAGTGTAGGATTGATAATTGAAAGGTACATTTCCAGTTCCTTGAACAAATGGTTTACCAGAAGGTGGTTGGAAACCTTGAGATGGGTACTGACCTTGAGGTTGATAACATTGAGGCATGTACTGAAACTGGGGTTGACCTTGAGGTATATATTGGTACTGGGGTTGACCTTGAGGCATATACTGAGTCTGGGGTTGACGTTGAGGCATATACTGAGTTTGGGGTTGACCTTGAGACATGTACTGTCCCTGAGGTATGTACTGTCCTTGAGGTTGCCCCCCAGACGGTATTTTACTACCTTGAGGTTGCCCCCCAGGTGGTAATTGACTACCTTGAGGTTGCCCCCCAGGCGATATCTGACTACCTTGAGGTTGCCCCCCAGGCGGTATTTGACTACTTTGAGGTTGCGGATTTGGAATAGCACCAGACATCATATGAATTTCTTCTGCGCTCAACGATGGAGTTCCATTATTACCAGTTAATACTCCATGTTCGATGGGTTAAAGAGACGCTCCTGAAAAAATACCAGAAATTGACTGATACCCAAAAGGAACAGAAGGATCGCCATATAAAAATGTTTCCGGATTTTGGGAAAACATGGATGACTGTTTTGACATATTCAAAGGAGGATAATAACCTCTGGGCGTAGGATGAAAAGTAATACGAGGTGGTGAAGAAGCAAGACTCGGATTTTCTAAAAAGTTCGTCAATGATACGTATCAAGCGTCACTTCGAAAAGGACTGTAGAAGATTGATTCACGCTCCCTAAGTTCTAAAATTGGTTGATTTTAAGGGAGAGATATATCTTCGTTCGGACTAACAAGTTCTTCAATAGAAATGAGTCCAGAAGGAAGATTTTGGGTAATGATACTTCCTACCCTAGGTGAACCAGGACCACTAGAAATTGGAGAAGCAAATCCTGAGGATGGAGTAGCAGCAGGTTCAGTTTCAGGTTCAGAAATTTCAGGTTCCTCAATTAATTCACTAGTAGAAGAAAAACTACTAGTAACTTCGGAAAATGAAATTGGTTCAGAAATATATTCTGTTGCTGGAACTTGATAATCAGGGTGAATAATTAAAGATGATTCTCCGGCCTCTGGTGACCCAACTCTACTTTCACTAAGTGTGACAAGAGCTCTTAGCCCTTTAAGCTGACTTGGTGTATATTCGGGAGGCTGCCACCGAAGTCTACGGGATTGTCTCGGTAATTCAGTCACGATTAATTATTTAATTACTTTACACGCAAACAAAGAAAATCTCAATAAAACCACCTAAAGTCTCTAAAGAACCAAACAATTGAATCAGACACCTAACAATCTAAGAGTTCAAACCACACACAAACAGTAACTTTCCGTACTGAAAACACTAGTTGGTGATGAAATCCAATGTTGCAGAATTCAATACAGAAATGGCGGTTAGAACAGTTACCTCGACAACCTGCTTAATGAAACAGACTGGCACAAGTTTCTCCACAACCGTCTCGAGTGAAGATAACCCCCCAGAGAGTCCAAGTGAGTCTAGTCGACGTCTGCTCCAGGTCAAGAACTTGCAATCACAAACAAGCACACATCAAAGAACACCTGCATAGCTAATATAATAAATCATGTTCATCATAGTGATCAAGGAATCCATGAAATAAACCATAAGACACAGCTTATTGAGAAAAATAAACTTGATTGTATTAACTTTGAAATAGAAGAAATTTACAACCTTTGGTGCCTTGATGATGTACAAGCTCTTCCCAGGGTCCAAACGGGAATCTCCTCTACTTTGACAAGCCTCACTCTCTTCCAAATGAGATCAAAAGGTATGTAATCTCTCCTCTCAGAAGCTCAATTAGGAAGACTAAGTTCCAGCAACATTTACCCTAAAAAATATTCAGCTTTCAACCTCCCAAGTAACCAGCCCAATGCTTCATTTTATAATGCAAAGGAAGGAGGTTACAGGTCCACCATTGAAGGGATAGAGTCCTCCTTCAAAGGGATAAGCTCCTCACATCAAGGGGTTATCTCCTTAAGGTATGGGATGCATGAACCTTTAAGGAGTGAACTTGCCACCTCAAGATTCCCTCTAGAATCTTCCAGAAATGACTCAAAGTGAGTTTTTAAGAATGTACATGCACCTTTTTAACTTTTACAGGGGTCCACACCCATAACACAAAGACAGAGTGGTCAGGTGTGTAGGGGACATGACCAATAGGTGCGGGACCACAGGTAATGCTAAGAGAAAGTGCAGAACTAGAGTTTTAGAGATTTTTAAGGTCTTTCTCTTATTTTCAAGGCTTGATATGAAGAACTAAGGTTTAATACTCGCAAAGGAGGAAGGTATGAGTCATGATAGACTCACACTAATTGCAGAATGTCAAGGTGACAATTTTTGTGCAACAAGTATCTTGCTGCCCAAGAGCAAGCAATTACACATTTTGAGGACATGTTCAGATTATTAGGGGATGATATCATGCAAGCTTGCCTAAGGAGATGGAATACATTTCCATATAGTTTGAATATCAAAGAGTACCACTCTCCTTAAAGGATGAGAGAAGCACTGAACAAGACACCCATGTACAAGAAATCCATCTGAAGGCTCAAAGTCAATAGGATTAGCCTGAGACTTAGTCCCCCACTACTCTTGGGGTTGTTATAAGCAAGTAAGGAAGAGGAAGAAAGAAACAAGTGGGAGGAGGTAGAAAAGATGGCAGGATTCTATGCACAAGAAGAGGAAACCATAGCAGAGGCATGGGATGTTAGAGAAGCCACTAGAGCTATGAAAGACATGGATATTGATTGAGTTGCTCAAAGGATGAGCAACAATTTCAGTAGGGGGGTGATGATGAGCCTTGTCATTGGGTAATTATATGGGCCTTAATTCACCTCCTATCTTAGTCGAATCAACTCTTATCAAAACTTATTACATGTTTTGATTATATTTTGTTTAATGATATGATTTAAAGTGAGATATTATGCCTAGTGGACTAATATGCATTGAATGCAGGTTTGGAAGAGAAAATCAATGAATTTTGGCAAGATTAAGGTTTGAAACTAGAATGGGACAAGGGAGAGAGATTGTAGGAGGTAAATCCTCCTCATTTACTCCTCCCCCATTTGAATATTCCTCCATTAATCACACCAACTCGGAGTGCAAGTAGCCAAGTCATGAAGATCAAAAGGCAACCAAGCAACTGATAGACAAATAGTTAGTTCATCTCGATTTTGGGAGCCGAGGCTCCCTAGAGTTAAGAAAATCGTTGGATACTTCATTTGTATAATTAGAGAGGCCTAGAGCCTCATTTAGATTCAAATTTTTTGTTGCAAAAACACTATTTATTTTCGAGCTCCAAACTTGTGGAAGACATTGATGTAATTTTCTGTTTTGATAATGAAAATGAGCTTTTTCTTGGTCCAGAACTGAGTTAACTCAGAGGGCTAAAGCACTTGGATTAGGGCCCAAGCCTAGCAGCAAAAGATCCTCTTCTTGTATCGGTATGCTTGGCTTAGTTTCATAGATTCATGGTTAAATTGTCTCTAGAAGTATTTCATTTCAAATACTATGGATTTGATTAGTTGTTTATTAGTTTGCTTCCATTTGTGCTTTACTTCAGTAGTGGGTTAGAAGGGATAAAATAAGCACCACAAAGCTATCAGTAGGTGTCTTCGTCTCACCTCTTCCCTCAGGGGTCATGATTTAAGGAAAAGACCCTTATGCAGCCCCAAAAAGACAAATTTCCATTTTCTCATAAGATTTAGAGTTTACAATACTTGAACTAGAATTTTACTATTTTTTCAAGTGTAGAATTTAATTACCATCTCTTACATCTTCAGTCTTATAATAGACTTCATCCATAATTCCATTTTATTCAGCAATTTTCCTTATGAATGAAGTAGAAAACTAGCTCAATAAATTATGCTTTTCTAGCTTGTTAGAATTCTTCTTGTTTACATGAATTTTTGGCAATTATAAATGTTTGATGCAAAGCAGATGCTTCAAAAATCTAAAGAGATCTCATAACAAGCAACCACCTTCCAACTTCATCCATCCATAATCATGCCTTGCTTTCACCAATATCTTCACCAATATCATCATTTTACATAGAAATTCCTCCAAGCATGTTGAGTGAATCCAACCATCTCCTGACCTTCGTCTTGAGTCCTGAATGATCCTAGGCATTTTATCACTCCATTCCACCCATCGACCACCTTCCCTAATCCTTCCATCACCTCCAGCAACCATCGTTTTTCTCTCAACTGTATCTTGTAGAAATACAAGGAATCCTATATGTTTCTAGTACATCATGTAGGTTTTCCTGTAGCGGCTTGTTTTGAGGCCGAATTGATGGAAAACCTCTAGGAAGCCATACTAGGTCACCCAACGGTCTCCAAAACCTTCCAACCATCTCCTAAACCTCCCAACCATCCACTAGCATCACTAAACACCCTACCACATCACCAAAAGAGATTAGGTTTTACACTTTATTTTGTAGAAAAAAGAATAAAAAGAACAAAACAGATTTATTTCAATCCTTTACATGCACAGTAGTGATGCTTCATGTCTTGAATTTCCATGCTTTAGATAGTATCATTTCATACATGTTGGCTTGGCATTCTTGTAAAGCATAGTTTCTCAGCAGTTAGTTAGAGAATGGTGTGTTTCTAGCATAAGATTTCAGTCATTTTCCTTATTAGCAGTAGAAAAGCTTTCTCCTAGAGTATATTTCTCTTTCTTTCATCATTAATCGAGCTTCTTCTAAATCCATAGAAATCTGGCTTGAAAACCCTAGTGGTCTCTCGCCAGCTAAACAGTGACAAAAGGAAGAACCATCACTTTTACTTGTGTATACAACATTGTCACCTCCAAGTTTGTACGAACCTCGGGTTGATAAAGTAAAGTTGGTAGCTCCAGGAGTTGCAGCATTCTTGCTACAATATTGGTGTTCATCACAAGGATATTATGAAGAAATAATGAAAATATGTTCATCAGGGAATGATTCCTCATAAACCATTTCTTCTTCAGAAAAGAAACTCTGAGATTAATTCCACAAATACTAAATATTTCTTAGATTTGGCTGGCAAGAACTCGATATCAAATTCTTGTAAAATAAAAATCCATCTGTTATGTTCCCCCAATCACTTGTCTACTGAGAACACACTGAAATGGGTTGACAGTCGCTAAGACAAAATTTTTTCTAAGAAGAATATAGTGTCGAAGTCACTGGACATCGTGAACAACTTCCAAAGCTAATTTCTCTATAGGAGAGTATCGTAATTCATGACCTACCCAGCATCAACTCAGATAATAAATCATGTACTCATGGAGAGCAACATCTTCCTGAACCAGAACAATATCGATGGTTGATTCTACCGCAACGATATATAAGAGGAAATCCATGCTATAATCAAGTGGACTCAATAAAGGAGTAGAGGTCAATGATGTTTCAAAGCATCGAATGAGCATTGAGAATCCCAAAGAAATTGAACTCCTTTATCTAGCAATCTCATAAATCCCCTTGTGATCTCAGCATAATTGAAGATAAATATCCTCAAGAAATTGTCTTTTCCTTGGAGACTTTGAAGTTAACGGATGGCAGATGGGGGAGGAAATTGAAGTATTTCCTCAACCTTGAAACGATCTACGTGAATCCCTTCATTAGATACTATGAATCCCAATAACTCACTAGATGTGACAGCAAAAACAAAGTTATTGGGATTCAACCAGATTTTATAATGACAAAATCACTCAAAAATTAATAGGATGATCAATTCTCTTTTGAGAACGAGAAACTAAGTCATCTAAATAAGCTTCGATGATATGTTTGATATCATGGAAACTGTAGGACATGGCTCAATAAAAAATTGCTCCAACATTTTTAAGGCCAAAAGGCATCTTTTTGAATGCAAAGGCACCATAGGGGCAGATAAAGTTTTCTTATGCTAATCTTTAGGACAGATAGTAATTTGATTATAACTTGAGAAACCATCAATGGAGAAAATCTCATTTCCTTCACATTCATCGAGAATCTGATCAATAAAAGTTGTGGGGAAATTATCTTTCAGACAAGCCCTACTTAAATCCCTAAATTCTATGCATACACAAAACATTCCTTGTTTTTTATCAACTAGGACTAGATTTGAGACCCACTCGGTCAACAAAATAGGGTATATGAAACCCGCCTTAAGCAGCTTCTCAACCTCATCTTTAATAGTTGCCGCTTTCCTAGGGTTTACCGACCGGATATTTTTCTGTATAGATTTTGCATTCGCATAAGTATTGATCTCATGATGGACTATTGATGGATCAATTTCAGGCATTTCCTCATAAGACCAAGCAAACACATCACTAAACTCTTTGGAAATACCGGTATAAATTTGAATTTCTTCAGGGGAGCACTTGACTTCGATGAAAAATTTATGTATTATATTTGGATTCCTAGAGATGTTCACCAGAACTGTTTGCAAAATGACAGACACGTTACCTTAAAAAAAAATATGTGCTAGAGCCAAAGGATTTAAAATTGTGTGAACACCACTAGTTGATTAAGGATTAAACAAACTTGATGCTACTTCATGAAAGTCTGGGAGAAAATATGACAGATGATGCAAATCATCCCATGGTCTCTCTATACTCATGATTGCTTCTAGGATTGATTCCTCATATGGTAACATAGTATCAAGGAAGTCCATAGAAGAAGTAGAATCAAGAGTCCAAGCGGGATCCACATCTCCATCCAAATCCTTCAATGAAAGAGGAGTAAGATCGGAATATGCAATGTTAACTATAAATTGGTAAGAAATTTTGGCTGCAGATAGGGGATATGCAAATCCACCCACTTTCCCTTCTTCTAATGTGGTGGTAGAAGAGGATAAGAGCCAAGGATCTGAAAAATAATGAGTTCTGAAGAACTCTTTTCAAGAAGGGACCTTGGATGATGAAATGGAATTTATTCGAGCGATAGGAGAAGAAATATCAAAAGTACCCATCAACGAGGAATACATTCTGACTCCTAAATTCTCAACAGGCTTCTTCGAATTGTTCACCAAAGGAACAGAAGAATCAGAGGATGCATTAGATTATTTTGGAGAATAATCCATTTGATCAATAGTAAAAATTCTCTCTTCATGGGGAAAGTATAGGATGCGAAATAATGATGATACAATGGCATCAATTTCATAAATCCAATTTCGTCCCAATAGAAGATTACAATCCAAATTCGCATCGACTATTTCCACCTCGATATTGACCACCTGTCCCCCAACAGAGATGGGAAATGCTGGAATAATTCCATATGGCATATGAGAATGACCATCAAATGTAGTCAAGAGAGTAGGTGAAGGAATAGCTTGAGGAGATTTGATATCTTTCCAACATACAATCGACATGACACATGTGGAATCTCCCTCATTAACTACAGTTCTAAAGATATTGGTCTTTCGATATGTAGATTTAATCTAGAAAGCCATATGATGAGGTAGTCTCTTCTTAATATTTGACACGTCAAATGTAATAATAAGAGATTTTTTCATATCTATTGCCCCAATCGCAGTGAAGAACGCACTCCTTTGTGATGGACATGGGTAGATTAGTTCTGGGCATCCCTGGAATTAGGTTTGATCATCAAAAATTTTGCATAGCCTTTCAACATCCGAGGAATAGGCTCAACTACGCGGCTCTCAATATGACATGGCTCTGGAAAATTGGGAACGGCCTTAGCCTTAGAGGATTCTAGTTCACCATAATCATGTGACCTTGTGGCAACATCACCATGAGAAATCATCATGTATACATTTGATGGATTTTCCCCTTCCTAGTTTCCCCTTGTGGGGGTTCCAGTATTAGCATTCGCGTGAGAAAACATTTTTTTCCCTTAGGGAAAAGGGTTAGTTAGAACATCCTGGGAGCTAGAAGAACCCTATTGCACTAACAAGCACTGAGCATCCTGAATCTTAGGGAAAAGATGAGTTAAATGGACTCCATTACACAATTTGCAAGGAAACTTAACTTTCTTTTTGGACTCATTTTTACCCTACCTAGCATTATTACTGGGTTTGTTCACATTACCCTTCCCATCCTTATCTTTCTTCTTACCACATCCCTTTTTCTTCCCATCAGATTGTTAATTTCCTTTGGGGTTAGACGTTTGTACAACTTTAATAGTTGACAGTTGAGAAGGCATAGGCACTAACGATGATGCCTAAATTGAAGAAGTTTGTAAAGACAACTATTTCAATTGACTTAACAGGTTAGTTGCGTTGTTATCGATCAATATGAATATCCTGTCAACATGGGGACCTGACTTTGGTTTGGCTAAATCAATCTTGGATTGAAGAGAATTAGGAAAAATATTTTCAAGAATGCTAGACTGAGAATAGATAAGTTCTAACTCTTGGGCTATAAATATAGCTTATTCTTTAGTGAATACCTTGGAGAGTGATACATCCTTATAAATTTCTGGTTGTAGATATTTTACAAACCATTCGAGAAGTAATTTATTAGGAATATAAGCTTTTATGAACCTCTTCCTTCTTCGCCATTCTTGAATATGGTCAGAAATGTGAGTTTCCTTATCTTGTTGGAAACTATCCAATAGATCAGTTCCAGCATCATATCGAATAGATATCTAAAAATGGTTCAAAAACATAGTAGCCAATTCACCAAATGAAGCAAAGGTACCCCCACTAAGCTCTATATACCACTTAGCAGCATCTCTAGTTAAGGTGCATTGGAAAAATCTCAACCTGATTAAATCATCAATTAAGGAGATATATGAACAACATAAATGGAATGTTGTTATATGGTCAATTGGATCCTCCCCAGACTTTCCTTCGAATTTTGGAATATCCCATAGAAGTTTGGTGGGAACCGGAGGACAAGAAAGATTATATCAGATCAAATAATTTGTCAATTTTGAGAGATCTTGCAAATTTAGGGTTGATAGGCATGGTAAATGCAAAGGACCTTGAGAATTCCACCCACCATGAGTAGGATTCCCAACATTTTGAAAATAATATCCTAGATTTGTAGAGGCACCAAGTTGCCAAGGATTGTTCATAGAAGAAACTGAACCATAAGGAAAACCTTGTGGTCCAGAACAAATTTGTGTTTGAACACCTTATACCAAAATCTTACCATAACTAGGAAAACATCCCCCAAGAGAAGTATTAAAAGGAGAGGAGAGCCCTTGGTAAGGTTTTCACGCAATGGTGAAGGGAGAATAACCCTGAAAGGTACTTACGGAGGAGTAAGGCATGTTCCCCTGTTGACCAAAAGAAAACTAATTCCCAACTCCTAAACCACTAAAAGTAGTGCTAGTCCATCCCTGAAAAGGATTATAACCATGACCTTGAGTAGAGAAAGGGAGTGATCCTAAATAAGGGTTAGAATGAGGTATATGACAACTTCCAAAAGGAAAACCCTAGAAAGAAGTTGAACCACTAGCCATAGAAGTCATAGTTGTGGAAACAGTGGAGGAGATAGTTAGAGGAATCGAGGGAATTACACTATAAGGCATCCCAAAGGGGAAGGAACTAGTGTGGGAAGAAAAAACTTGGGTGCACTCACTCGAAGATGGAATGGAGGTAGAGCCAAATATTGGAGTACTAGGAGTAATAGTAGATATAGCAATAGTACCTCCTCCTTGAACTGAAAGAGGAGCATGCACACTAGTATTTTTCATCTCCATATTTGTGCTCCCATCAGTGGTCATCGAAGGAAAAGTACTAAACATCAAGGCTTACTTGCCTATGAGTCGAGGTCCCAATGTATAATAGAAGGTTTGAATAATTGGGAGGAAGAGGTGAAGAACGAGTCACGGGGAACTTGGGAATGTATTCAACCTCAACTTCATCTTCCGGTTGGAAGAGAACCCTAAAGGATTGGAGTGTTCCTCTCCAAATCATGACTTACACTAGGTCCACCCTGTAAAACTATAGTGTGAAGCGGAGGATCAATCTCCAATGCGTTCGCTACTACTGATAGAAAATCACCAACAGAATTTCTCCTACGGCTTCTAGAAGAAGGCTCAGCACTCGTAGGTGAGAACACACGAAGCCTCCTAGACCGTCGAACTGGTCTATCAGCCACTTTTAATTATTAAGAGAACTTGTAAAGACTTAAAAAATTATAAAGCTGTGGCAATCTATGAGTAAACAACACTCACTGAAATTTCCATAAAGATACAATCAACCAAGTAGCTTCTAAGTATTTCTGCTCTAGTTGATTCGGATCGGACACCAAAATACAAGAAAGTGAAGTAAAAGGACCTTCTCAAGATAGTTTGGGATAATTATGGCCCAAGCCTACTAGCGAAGGTAACAAAAATAGTTACGTTGGCCCCTAGACAAAATCCTTTACTGGTGCAAGTACTTGAGCTTCGCAAGGGCACCCTCCGAAAGTACTAATGAGAGTGATACAATTTCTGCCTCAGGTACCATGAGTATACACATCTTATTCACCTATATGGTCCCTAGGAATGGAAACTAAGATCACCAATTCGTATCAGAAGCTGGGTGGAGCAGTCTTTGGTCGGGATCCAACAAGTAGGAGAGGGTGTATCTCTCTTCCCTCCCTTCACTCGCCCTCGTTCTTAACTCCAATAAGATAAGATCTTTCCTGGACAACTTAACAACATTGGATTTCACTCATTTAATCAACTTCTATGTTTAAATTTAGAGTGGCCTTGCAGAGTTAACTCTCCACACACCTATTTCAAGGCCTTAAATGACCTAGATTAGTTGATGTAACTATGACAAATCAAAAAATTCTAGTTCATTTTAATTTTAGCGCTTGATTTTATGCTCTTAAGTCAAGGTTAAAATGGAAGTACAACTTATGATGTTATTGACGCAAAAAAAAATTAATAGAAAACCTAGCTACATGCATATGAAACTCTTTTTTCTTCGATGAAAGATATTTTTACAAGGTTCTACGAACAAACTAAGAAAAAAAAGATTTCTTTTCTTTTTCAAAACACACGCTCACACACTCAAAAGACTAAAAATGCTTACAGTGCAACTATCCTAATGCAAACTAAAAATTCTTAACGCAAGATTCTAAGGATTACTCTTAAAGAAAGAAAATGTGTTTCTTAAAGAGATCAAGAGGTCAAAACTTGACAAAAAGAAGGAACAAATTCAATCAAAAACTTTTCGCCAAAATCAAGCAAATTCAACCTAATGAAAAGACTTCACACTTACTCAAAAATGATAAGAAGACCAAAAACAAAACAAAAAAGAAAAATAAAGGCAACAAAAATATGTTTTTATCTTTTTTATTTTTAAGGGAACAAAGAGTTATTGAGGAAAAAAAACTACTAAAGACTTCAAGATCAATATTCAAGCATAAAGAACCACAAATTTCACAATCCATAGGAATCATTAACATGATTAGACTTAAAATGAAAAGAGGTTTCAAACTCAAAAAAATTGATCTGAATAGCAGCATAAAAAACCCAGCAAACAAGAAAGATTTCAAGAAGACCAAGAAAAAAATTTCAAGAGTGCAAGAAGGACTTTCTCAAAAACCAAGAAAAAACCAAATATGTCAACCTTCAAGAAAGCAAGGCAAAGAAATGTAAACGTTGGGTTATAAGTGAATTGAGAACAATTACATGTTCAAAAAGCTCAAAATAGCCAAGAACTTCACTAAAAAGCCTTGAACCTAAACACAAAAACTAACACTTCACCAAAAAGCAAACCCTAGGTTGACTAGGTTTTTCACAAAGAGAGATAGAAATTGAAAATATGCAAGAAGCAAGACTCCCAGACAATCAATGACTAAATAGAAGCAATAAAAATTAGGCAAAACCCTTACTGGACTCAGAATTTGAAAAATTCATTCACAACCAATCATATGTGACTGTGCAATGACAGACCTGCATGTATATGCGATTACACTCAAGGAAACATGTGTATACGCATGTTTATTTGGACAAAAATGCATGTGTATGTGACTGTGTGAATTAAAAATCATGTATACAAAAGCCAGCAAAGAAAAAATAAAAAATCAGGCCTAATCTAGAGGATTAGATTTTTTTCCCTGATTGCAAACAAGTCAAAGATACTGGAAAAAACAAGAAACCAAACAAGAAGGCCCAGATCAAGAGAGAAACAACCCAAACAAGGAAATACAAAATTGTATTCCTCAATGGAGTCGCCAATTCTGTTACAGAATAATACACCCTAGGGTCTAGGTTGAGAACCCCAATAGATCGGAGGGCATACATCAACAAGAAGCAAGCAAACAAGCAGTCCAGAATCTTAAACTACTAAAGTGGGATGAAGAGATAGTACCTGTAGGTCCTACTTTTGAGGATGTTCCCATAGGGTCCAAACCCTCTGCTTCCTTCAATGCTTCAAAACCTGCAACTCATTCTAGAAAATCATATATGCTCGCAGTAGTTCAAAGCATGTTCAAGATATGAATGTTAGATCATATAATCATATACATATAAAACATGAGATCATACATAATTGGATCATAACATGAGTTAAATAATAAATATCATCACATCAGGAACAAGACAGCTTCTTTATTGATGTTTGCCAAGAATGTGAAAGAATACAACCTAATTCGACCATGGCTCTAAGCGAAACCTTCCTATGAACCCATCTAGCCCAAGCCTCAACAATCCTCTTTAACATGCATACACATAGATTCCATATAAATAAGATGGACATCTCTATGAGGAAACAAGGGTTTCCTATAGCTGAGAGTGTAGGAGGCATAAGGATAAATAAAACTTGATCAGAGACCAAATGGATATAATATTAATATCATATCTTTTCCCCCTTTAGACCTTCCCATGAGGTGTATTTATATCACTCCAAAATAGTTGTTTCAATTGGGATATAGTTAGGTTGTGGGCTTATGAAGATGGGCCTCCGGCATAACCCGTAAACCCCACCCATAAAATAGGGATTTTATATTTTTTAATATTTCAAATTATATACATGGGTTGGGTATAGCTGGAACTTTGTGTGCATGCGCATTTTGAAGGGAAGAGTTGTGTATGGAATTTAAAATAATGTTTTGAGTAAATGGACCAAGTTTGAAGGGAAAGGGCTTCCCAAGGCCATGACTCAAAGCATCAAGTATACAAGGGTGATAAATTATGTTATAACATCTAGATCGTTAGAGGAAGTCATTCGTAAATTGAAGCATTGTTGTGAGCAATCAAAAAGAAAAGTGGAGCCTAAGTGTGACTTGAAAGGAAATGAGAAAGTCAAAGGAAAATAGCCACCAAAGTGGGTTCAAGACGTAGGTGAGAAAGAAAATTTTGCTCACAAGAATTTCAGTGCAGTTGAGAAGGGACATGTGTCGCAGCAAACTAGAGGTGATACTAGATAGTAGAGCATCATTGCAATGTTGGATATGTGGAAAACATCATTGTAAGAAGGACTTTCCATTGTACCAGGGAGGTAGGCCTTAGATCTATAGTGCTCATGAGGTGTAGACAGTTGGGGATGTTGGTCATAGCATTCCTTGGATTTATGCAATTGTGGACAACAGGAAGGTGGATCACCAGACATCTATCATTGAGATGGACAGTAAGCTTTGTGATCAAGTTATTTCTGTTTTTATTTATCTTGGATCTAATTATAGTTATGTCAATCCTCGCCTAGTGGATAAGTGTGGCTTGAGAAAATAAATGTATGCAGATTCTTGGTTGGTGCAGTTGGCTATAGGTATGAAGAAGAGAGTTCATCATTAGGTAAGATCTTATGCATTTGAGTTGAATGGTATCCTTACGTAGAAAATTTGAATGTACTGCCAATGGGATAGTAAAGTATGCTTTTGGGCATGGATTAGTTGTATCTCCACAGGACCAAAGTAGATTTCTATGACAAGGAAATTGAGTGCCTAAATGATAATGGAGAGAAGAGAATCTTGCAGGACAAAAAAAAGCCTACATCAGTGAGGATGGTCACAGCTACATAGGCTAAGCATAGTTGTAGGAAAGGGTGTGTGATGTTTGTAGTTCATATTTCCAATGACAAGGGTAATGATGTTGAGGATGCAGAGATATTCAAAAGGTACCCTATATTGTAGCAGTTTCAGGATGTGTTTCCAGCATATATTCTAGAGTTTTCGCGACACAGGGAAGTATACTTTTCTATTGAGTTGGTATCAGGGGAAGCACCAACATCAAAGGCACCTTATAGGATGAGAACTCCAGAGTTAGTAGAGTTGAAGTTGCAGTTGAAGGAGATGCTTGATAGGGGATACATTAGACCAAGTGTATTACCTTGGGGTGCACCAGTAATGTTCGCAAAGAATAACGATGGTACTCTTAGATTTTGCATTGATTACAGGCAATTGAATAAGGTGAAGATCAAGAATAGGTATCCATTGTTGAGGATTGACGAATTGTTTGACCAGTGGAAGGCAGAAACATTTTTCTCAAATATTGATCTGTGATCATGATATCATCAGGTATGCATCAATGAAGAGGACATCTACAAGACTGGCTTCAGGACTAAGTATGGGCATTATGAGTTTGTCGTAGTTCCGTTCAGTTTGACTAATGCTCCATCTACTTTTATGTGTTTGACTAATAGTGTGTTGTTGAAAATGCAACAAGATGATGGAGCTTAGTGAAAAGAAGTCGCCTTCACTAAGGGTGCTCGCAGGCTATTTTTGGCTCAAAGTTTATTTTTAGACTATGTCTATTTTTAGACATATGGATCATGGTCTATGAGTTACAGGATGCTATTTGTGGATGATTGTTCAAGTTGGTAAAAATAGATGGGCCTCTATTTTTAGACATATGGGCAGAGTATTTTTAGACTGCCAGTCTAAAAATAGAACAGTCGAATATTATTAGCTCTTAATAATATTTGGACTATAAACATTATCTTATTCTCTTGGAGCACTTCAGTTCGAGCTACAGATGTGGCACATGCAAATTCCAGAAGGAAATACACTTTTCTTATGGGTTAGTTGAGCTATTGCATGAAGGACTTCAGTTAGAACTCAAGTGGTTGAGTTCTGTGGAGTTAGATGAGCAGTTAATGGAGTTGTGTTCAATTTGACCTAGTTGAACTAGTTGTATTTAGTCTAACTGGCCAATAGACTAAGTGATGAGTTGTGTGAATTAGTTATTAATTAATTCACTAATTATTAACTCATAATGCAACTGAAGAATACATCAGTTAACTCAGTGCATGGACAGTCCAGTGGAGACAAGTGTTAGAGGTAAGTGAAAGGGTGAGTTGTGACTATCAGTTGTGCATGATATTTGCACAGGCAATAGATTGAGTAATGCCAATGAGGCCAAGAGAAATTGTAGCTTGTGCTCACGTGATTTTTTCCAAGTAAATATGAGTTTTCTTGAGCATTATCATTCATTCTCATGTAGGATTGTGCAGTGGAGGCGGGAAAGTAGCGGGGGAGATTTGGAGATCAGATCTGAGCTGTATTGTGTGTAACAGGTGGAGATAGTATTGAGTACTTGTGAGGAGTATTGTACTATGTATTGTTACATGTTCTCAATCAATATAATATACAGATAGTTGGGGTTTTAGCGAGATTCTTTCCTCGGGAAAATATTGTGTTGATATGTGTGATTGATGCTTCTATGTGCGCATGTTATTGTTTTTGCTTCTGTAAATTGATGATCAACGTAGAGGAGGTTATGTATTATGCATGTATTCCACAATTAGTGTATAATCAGGATAATCTCTGTGAATGTGTGTCATATTATTCAAAA
>APFE030430727.1:78276-113377 GCA_000404065.3 Pinus taeda
GCATGCGAATGTTTCTGATTCCGCAAAATTGATGATCAATAGTAGAGGAGGTTATGTATTATGCATGATTCCGCAAATAGTGTATAATCAGGATAATCTCTGTGAATAAATGTCATATTATTCAAAATTTCTACATGGGTTGCATCCTTATCTAGAAAAGTTTTTTATTGTATTCATTAATGACATCTTTATATATTCTAAGAATGAGAAAGAGCATGCGAAGCATTTAGCAGCAGTGTTGAGATTTATAAAAGAGCATCAATTTTATGCTAAGATTAACAAGTGCAGTTTATTTGAGACAGAAGTACACTAATTGGGACATGTTGTTTCTAAGAATGGCATAGCATTAGATCTGAAGAAGATAAAGGATATCATGGAGTGGGCATATCCTAGAAATGTGGAGGAAGTCAAACCATTCATGGGCTTATTAGGTTACTATAGGAGGTTCATCAGGAACATCTCACGCATTTCATACCATATTACATCATTGCAAAGGAAAGGTAAGAAGTTTGAATGTCCATAGGAGTGTGCATCCAATTTTGAGTGGTTGAAGCAGTTGTTGAGAAATTCTCCAGTGTTAAAGATTTCATATCTAGATGAAGAATTTGTAGTATGTACATATGCTTGCAAGAGAGGACTTTGTGGAGTCTTGATGTAGGAGGGACAAGTGATATGCTATGAGTCCAGGAAACTAAATGAGAATGAGCAGAAATACGTGACTCGTGATATTGAGTTGGCATCTATTATTAATTCCTTGAAGATGTGGAGATATTATATTCTTCGGAAGAAGTTTGTATTAATGAGTAATCACAGTGGGTTGAGATATTTGTTTGACCACCTGAATCTGAATGTTAGGCAATCCAAATGGTTGGCTACTCTTAGTGAGTTTTAATTTGATATCAGCTACATTAAGGGAAAGGAGAATAGGGTTGCAGATGTTCTCAACAAGAAAGTGCAATTGAACCATGTTGTAGCAGTGAGCTCATATGGGACATATTTAAAAGATAGGATCTTACAGGAAGGACAACAGGATGACAGGTACAGGGATCTTATGCACAAGTTATAACAGGCTAAACATGATCAGGATGTGGATTATTATCTTACAACATATGGCTTGGTGAGATTTAGGGATGGGATCTATGTATCGGATGATAGTGAACTCAATAAGCTTATCTTGAGATATTTTCATGTAAAATCATATTCAAGTCACCCAAGATATTAGAAGATGTTGATAGCAGTTAAGAAGTTCTACTACTAGCCAAATTTGAAAAAGGAAGTGGAAGAGTTCATGGTGAGATGTTTAGACTATCTGCAGGACAAAGTAGAGTGTAAGCATTTAGGTGGATTTCTTTAGCCTATTTGAATTCCATAGTGGAAATGGGAGGGAATTTCCATGGATTTCATTACAGGTCTTCCGGGGACATCGAGGCAAAATGATTCTATCATGGTTGTGTTAGACAAGTTGAGCAAGGTAGTTCACTTTATTTGAATGAAGACTAATTATTTAGCTAGTGAGGTAGCACACATATTCATTAGGGAGATTGTGAGATTACATGGTGTCATGAAGAAGATTGTGTCAGACAGGGATGCCACGTTCACTTCGAATTTTTTAAAGGAGTTGTTTGCAGGATTGGGGACAAAATTTCCCTTCAACACAACTTATCATCCATAGATAGATGGATAGACATATAGGGTTAATACGATACTGGAGGATATGTTGAGGATGAATTTCATGCATAAACAAAGGAGATGGGAGGAGTACCTTCCATTGGTTGAGTTTACATATAACAACAGTTATCAGGAGTCACTGAGGATATGTATGTTTGAGGTACTTGTAACACTCCCATCAGCTGGAGTGATCCAGTGAACAGGGAAATTATTGGACAAGACATGTTGGTAGAAATGGAATAAGAAATGCAGGTTATAAAGAGGACTCTAGAAGTAGCATAGGAAAGGAAGAAAAATTATGCAGACCAGCACAGAGCATTTAAGGAGTTTCAGGTTGGGGAGTATGTGTATTTGTGCATCAAGCCCAGGAATAACTCCTTGATGATTAGATCATGTGCAAAGTTGGCACCATGGTACTGTGGGCCTTTTGAGATCCTTGAGAGGATTGGACTAGTGGCCTACAAACTTGCAATGCCTCCGATAATGAAATTCCATGATGTTTTTCATGTTTCATTGCTTAAAATATATGTAAAAGATTTTCATCATGTTATTGATTGGTATGTATTGTAGGTGGAGCAAGAATGAGAATTCCAGCTCGAACCCCAATTCATATTGCAGCAGAAACATATCGTGCTCTGGAACAGAGCACTCAAGCAAGTTAAATTGTAGTGGAAGCACTTTGGTCCCAATAAAGCTACATGGGAGATGGTTGATCAAATGTGGGCTATGTATCCTTCATTGTTTGTTGATGAAGGAAAATGAGTTTTGGTATTTGTACATATTTAAGTATGGTTTTTATTGTAAATATCACAATGAGCTAAGTTGTAAAGCTCCAATAAGTGGTATGGTTGTCATGTTGTATATTTTACATGATGGTTTTGCTTTTGAGTTAGATGTTATTGTAAATACTGCAACAAGATGGGTTATAAAGCTCAATAGCAAGTATTATTTTTCTCTTGCATAGTTTTGTTGGGTATAGGTTTTGTTCAACATTGAGGACGGTGTTCCCCTAATGGGGAGGGGTCTGTAATAGTCTCGGGTTAAAATTTCATGTAATAAAAGTTAATAAAGGTAAAATAAGACCACGGGCAAGGGACACTTATTCCAAGCTGAATTTTGGGTAAAATATCCTAGTGGGAATCACTTGATGTGTTTATGGCTAAGGAAAATTGGTAAAGGCAATGGCTAAGGGAAATTGGTAAAGGCAATCACTAAGGCTTTTGAAAGGCAAAAATGGAATTATTGACATTTTATTTTATGAAAATAATGGAAATTAGGAGAAAAGGAAGGTGAATGGTCGCAAGTTGCATGTGAGGAGTAAAATGAAGGAAAATAATGGAAAAATGAAGAAAATAGAGGTCTCATTAATAAAAAGGCTTCTGAGGATTAGTTGGTACCTTTTGTCAGTTCATTTTTGGAATTAGCTTCAAAGACGAGAAGAGCACCAAGAGGAGAAATAAATTAAGCAAGCAAGGAAAGGAAAGGAAATAAAATAAGGACAAGAAAAGAAATGTAAGGAAAGGATAAAGTAGCTTCAGTGGGAATAATTACAGGTAACAGATTTCATATGTGATTTCCTAGCTAGTTTTGACATGCATGGTATGTGAATGTTGGTATATGGTTCTTTTGTTGTCAGTGGCATGGATTTTGTTGGGTTTTAACAGTTGATTCTAACCTAGCCTTTCCGTTTCTGGATAGCCATGGTGTGATGGGATTATTCACAGTTTGAGCTTTGGATTGCTGGATGGTTTTGGAATCCAGGGTGAGGAGGTAGGATACATGGTAAACCTTGAGGGTGGAGATAGGAAAATTACTCAAGGATGGTGAAGAAATTATGAGGCATCCAAAATTGGTTCGGTTTATGATCCTGACACTATTTTAGGTGTGATCACGGCATGGAGAGGGTGGAGGTGGTTTAACCTCTAGATTCCCTTGGTTGTCTTTAGATTGGTTTATCCCATGAGATCCCACATTCATTATTGGAATATGGCACAGGGGTTATTGGGTAAAGAGATATTTGGCTCAGCCAATCTATGGGTGGGTGGAACATGAAAGTCTCAAACTCGGCCGGTATTTTCCCTTGTTTAATAAAAACTAAGTTATATTTCTTTTGGTAAGGAAATGTATTGGTTATTATGTGGCTTTAATGGTTGTTCTCTTTAGGTTATTTATCTATTTGTATGCTATATAATCATGGTTATATGAAAGTTCTCAGTCATGGCTATATTCATGTTTTTACTTGTAACTAAATAAATAATGAATACAAGACCTAACTGATGATATGACAACTAATGTGAGAAGGTAGAGACCCTTATTGTTAAACCTTAGTTAAGTTTTTAGTCCCTTATGTTCAGACTTGCATTCATGACCTATAGGTTGCATATCTACCAAGTGTTTTACAAAATGTCAGTCCCAGTTGGGGATGATCAGGTCAAGTCTTAGTTTCTAGTTTTCATTTACAAGCATTATCTTCATTTATTTTATGAGTTTAGGAAGTTTCATGGATTTATTGCCGAAGGCTTAGCCCCAACCTTGGAAATTGGCCTTAAATCTCACTATCAATGGCACAACACTGGCAGAAAAAGGCCACAATCGCACTAATGTAGGCTTATGGGAGTGACTGGGAAACCATAGTCTCATGGAGGCCTTGGAAAGGGACTGACTGGGGCTCAAGGTAAGGGAAAAATTGAGTTGTTTCAAGGGTTGGATACCTAGAGGAGTTGGGTTATGCCTAGAGGTCCTGCGGCACCTGAGGGAAGTCAATAAGGTCTTCAGTTATCAACTCCATTTCCTTAAGGTCACATAGGAGTTTGAGTCATATCATAGTGACCCTTAACTCATGTTTACCCCAGGAAAGCTAGTGAAAGTAGGTAAATGTGGGAGGAGGCGTTACAAACCTGCTTTGATACCAAACTAATGCAACCTATATTAGTATTTACATAGGCAACAACAATCATGTTTACAAATCC
This sequence comes from Pinus taeda, assembly GCA_000404065.3. Taxonomy (NCBI): domain Eukaryota; kingdom Viridiplantae; phylum Streptophyta; class Pinopsida; order Pinales; family Pinaceae; genus Pinus; species Pinus taeda. Next base: position 82,914 of record APFE030430727.1, read on the forward strand.
ACTTCAAAGAAAACACATGATAAACAATGGAAAGCACACACAGTTTCAAATCCTAAAAAAATGAATGATGATTTCACTCTTAAAAACCCATGGGACACATCTCAAGGGCCCCTAAATTTTTATTTTGGCTAAGTTAAATTTTTGCACTCAACAATTCATTATAATTTATACTCTAAATAAATTGAAAAAAAAATCATATTTCACAACCTTTAAAATTCAACATATCATTTTTTATCAACAACTTACAACCTTTAATCATAACAAAAGAAAAATATTAAAAAAAAGTATAGAAAAGGTTCCCCAAATTTTGTAATAAAATAAAACTCATAAAAATGTAAAAACTCCATATTTATCTCACTTTAATACCAATCAACCAACCTTCATAAAAGTAAATTCATAAACATGCTTAAAATAAATAATTTTCCTTAACAAATTAAAATTTCTCTAAGCTTAGTCCACACCCAAAGAATAGATTGTTCATGACTTTACATCAATGAAATCGTGTGATATAACATCTAAAACCTCAAGGGTTTCAGCAAACATGATGCAAAAAAGGTTTGCGATGAAATCCTATGGTCTTCTCAAGTAAAATCCACCATCCCTCCATAATGTTCTTGACAAAGATGGAGGACATGAATAGAAATGAAGAGGGGAATAGGGATCTAGCGGGTGGTTTTCCTCTAATGATCAAGTTGAATTTCTTGGATGATAGTAGATTTGAAGAAGAAACCCTCCGCTCGGCGAAATTTCCCTTGTCCAGTATGTGTCGCTCTCATGCACCACAAATGGGTGCATAGAATTGGCCATGGATGTGCTTCTTCATTCCATCACGTATCTCCACCAGGTTGTCCAGAGGAGGCTTCAACAGTGGAATTTTATCCTCTACCTTGGCTCATATGACAAGGCCACCCATTCCGCCCTCTTCACAGACAGATGGTTTCATCTCCACCATGTCGACACAGTCAAGTCCAAAGAGGTGGCCGATACTATCATGGTCTTGTTACTTGGAATGATCTAGCACACACACCTGTTTTCACAATACAACCAACAACCACCAACCAACCTGTCTATCTAAAAAAAAGGGACGTTTCATGCTTAAAATTGATTGGATTACCAGTATTTTTATTCTAAAACATAGCTCAATCTACCCAACAATTCCATCACTGAACAAAAGAAATAAGAGGTCTCCATTTTATCCTATTTGATTTAGTGATTGCCTCGCAAAATTGGTGGGGTTTCTAACTACAAGAATTCTATTCAAACATAGTTGGTGCAGTCCTTGGTCAAAATGTTGTCTGAAGTTAGGGTTTAGCTCTAGAAGCTTTGATACATGGGACATCTCGGTGGTGAATTTATTGTAATAGGCTATAGATTCTACTAGATTCTATGGATCTGGGGTTGAGTGTGATAGATGATATAGCCTCGATAGATCTAGACTTGTTACAAGTGCAGGACATCCCTCTGCTGTCATTAAAGCATAATCCCTACAAGGCACCTATCGATGAGCTCTTCTTAGAGTGGCTTTCCCTTCCAGAGATGAAAAAAATGGTACAACTTCCACGTTTAGTTTTTTTTTCCTTCTCTTTTCTTTTATTTAACTAGATAATTTCTCTACCTAACATGGTGGGTTATAACTCTAGAATCGACATTTCTAATATTTATTTTCCCTTTAATACTGGCTAAAAAAAATTAGTTTGTAGTGGCGATTGATGATTATTAGTGGTTGGTGAGATAAGATTATTGACATTGTGATTTATATTGGTAGCATTTAGTGATTTGAGCTACCCTGTCACAAAATCAATATCTGATTTTTTTTTAATTTGTAAAAACTCAGGGTTTGAGCTTATTAGATACAAACTAGTCGGACACATTTTGTTGGAATGGTGTCCCATAGGTCAGTTTTGGGGTTAAAATAACCCAAGTCTTGATGTAATTTTTGTAAATGATGTAAATTCTCCGTGATTTGTGGATGCGGAGCGCGTAGATGGTTAGGAGTCAAAGGGGTTTTATCCCTTTGTTTATGTAAAGTTTGAGTCATCTTTGAGACCCACACATGATCCGCAGACCATGGGATTGTATGTAAAACGTTATAAATAGGTGTGTCTTAGAGAGTTTAAGGTAGGAAAGGATGTAATGGGTCAGTAAGAGGAAAGTGATAGCACAGAGAGTGGGTCATATAAGAGACGAAGGCTCTGAAGTTGGGTGTGTAGAGGCCTATGTAGAGTCCACAACTGAGTGCGTGCACCCCTGCAATTGAGTGTGCAGGGTAGTTTTAAGTCTTTAAAGTTGAAATAAAGATCAATATGGAATATTACTGAAGAAATACTTTGTACATATGTTCCTTTCTGCTTCCTTTTGTTTATGATATATGTTGTGGATGAATAATGTGTTTATGAAATATTGATCTAATGATGTGCGATTCTATTGGATAACTATTAGATAATGTACGCAAACATGTTTATGTATTTTTTACAAAGACTCTGGTGAATTATCTATTGTTTTATTAATGCCACAAGCTTATATACGCGATCCCTGACCTAGAATTTCTCTCTGATGCATGTAAGTGGATAAGTCAACTAACAAAGGTTCGCAAAAGCCAATCATAGACCTTTACAAAGGTCTGAAGACCATTTAGAGTTGCAGTATTGAGCCCTAAGGGCTTATTGATCTACGAGAAGGCAGATCCGAGGCAATAAAATACATCACACTCACCTCTAGATGTAGAAACTTGGTTCTTGCATCCTCCCATACTGCTTCAGATGAGACTGCAGCTTGTGCTACATGGGTTGTTTTTGAAAGGGCCAGTAGTGTAGGGATTTGTTGGTTGGCACAACTAACTTTGAACTTGGTTCAGGACCCCCCTAAGCAAACAAATGGTTCCGTTTCTGAGACCGGCATCTGCTTAAAAGAGATGTGTGATGTCACATCACTAGAACCCGATGAAAAAAGAAATTGAATAGTGGCTAGATAGAAAAATTCATGAATTCACAAAAAGTGGCGAATGTACTATCCTATTTTTTAGTATAGTTTTGGCACTCCTATCAAGGGTTATATATATATATATACATATATAATATATATATATATATATATATAATATATATATATATATATATATGATAGGTTGATCACTTAATTAAGGAATATGTTTTACATACATAGTTATATTTCCTTTTATGTTTATGTATGATAGATTGATCACTGGATTGGGGAACAATGTTTTATATTGTTATATTTCCTCTTATATGTGGCATCATTGATTATCTGTATTAGATGGTTTTGGTTAAGTAAAATGTTATGCATATGTTTTTTCTGTTTGTATATGATTTATGAAGCAGGTGTATAACATAGATGGTGATCCAAGGTTGAGACACATATACCCATGGATTCTCATGGTTATGTGAAATAGATGGTTAATTATGATTTATGGATGATACATGATTTGTGTGATTATATATGTCTAATATTGTACTAAGCAGGATGTGGTAGGGTACTTGGTCATTTTCCAACAAGGATGTTCAATTATGAATGACTGTGGAAGTCATTTCTTCAAAACCAAAATGATTGTGGAAGCCATGCACCATTTTGGGTAAAATGTGATTAACTTAATTTCATTATGAAATTCATTTGATTCCTTTGATCTATGAGATTCTAATATGTGCAGGTCTTTGAACAAGGCCGTACCAATGAACCATCAGATGGGTAAAAGCTCATAATCTATACCATAAGGAGAAATGCAAAGTTTCAAAGCACAGTAAATGAGAGGGCATGGAAATTAGGGCGTGGAGTCCTAAATCCAAGAAAGATAAAGACGTGGAGTCTTGTATATTTAGGGCGTGGAGTCTTGTATATTTAGGGCGTGGAGTCCTGAATATTTAAAAAGATAAAGTTGTGGAACCTTGGATCTTTTGAGTAGATCAGGGCTCGGAGTCCTCAATCTACTAAGGCACAGAGATGCATGAAATAGGGGTGCGGAATCCCTATTCTCTAGAATAAAAATACCACTCATGTATGAATTTCCTTAAATAAAATTTCATTCTCACGATTCTTGAATGACTTTCTAAAAATAGAAAGCCATGTCCAGCATCTCAAGCACGACTTTCCAAAAATAGTAAATCACTTTACATCAATTCGTAATCAAGCGAAGTTGAAGAAAAACAAATTAAATTATCATTAATCAATCCTAATAGTTCAATCTTGATTGAATCCTCAATATTATTATTATCTTTTACGAGACTATGATATTATTATTAAAAAGGAATTATAAGTCAATTTTATCTCCTCAATCAATTCACACATCTCCTTCATGACTCACATGGCTCTATGTAATTCTCTCTCTCTCTCTCTCTCTCTTTTAAATAATTCATTATACTTTATTTTATGCACTCATCAAAGAATGGCATATTCCTTTTCACTCATTAAAAATATGTTATAAAATATTCCTCTTCTACTCTCTTTAATGCATCTGTTACACTCTCCTTAACTAAGGCATGCATACCTCTTCTTAATGGCATAAGTTACACTGCTCTAAATGGAATCCAATGCATGCACATTACTCCTCTTTTATGACAAGAATTGGTTGCTCCTCCTATACATGAGTCTCATGTATTCTCTCTTGGGGATTAGGAGGCCAAGAGTGGAAGAGACTTGAGGAAAATAGTGAGAGGGAGAGATATGGAGAGTAGCCAATTGCTTCCATAATAAATCTGAAATTATTGTTAAAATCCTAAGATCTCTAGCTATTGAGGTTGGCCATGAGTGGTATTAAGAGGAAGTGAAAATTTGCTTCCTTAGTTTTCTTTGTAAATCTCTCTACTGTTGTCTTTTGGTACTGCCTGTGAGATTTTGCAGCTCGGGGGTTCCAGGGGGAGAAGTTCTTCTTGGATATGGTTGGGAGGAAACCCAGGTGGTTCACAATGAACTGGTAAGGATATTTGAGCTGGAGCATACTCCCATTGGAGCTAGAGCATACTCCCAGTTTTTTGAGTTGTATAAATTCACTGCTAGGTATGTTGACAACATTATATTGTGTTTCTTTTTGTAGTTCATCACATGGTTTTTCTTATTTGGTTGTTGACTGAAACTTATATTTATATCAAATGTTGCACAATAAATGTTGAAGGAAATTTGCAATAATTGTAGTTTATTTTATGTAAGTTTTTTTTGTACAGTTTCATTGCAATTTGATTTACATCATGTCTTAATGGCTAAAGCATTCAGGCTGCCATGAGTTTTATGGGAACATGTTAATAGCACAAATTTGGGTTTTCCTTCTTTTACAGCTATAGATAGGATTTCAGAGTATATGTTTGACAAAAGAGATCAATGAGATAGTATGAATTTTTTTTTGGTTGTGGGTTTAAATAATCGCATTTCTGGGCATTTCTATTTTTGGCCATGTCGCCCCAACTTTGATTTCAAGAAAACAAAGTTTCATAATCTGATTCTGTAATCTTCTATATTTTACAAATTTGCCACTGCTACCTGGTGGTTTGTCTTGCTGCTTTTTTTTTGTAGCTGTGATTTACCTGGTAATCTCTTTTTATGAAAATAGTCTGTTATATAAACTTGGAATTATTATTTTAAAGTATCAACGGTTAATACATTGATAGTTTAATAAACTTGTGACTGCTTGTTTGATAGTTTAATAGTTAGCAGCTTGTTTTGTGACTGTTAACTATTGTTCAAATTCCCAATGGTTATAGCTACATCGTTGTGAGCTATTTGTAAAAAATCTTAAATATTTATAGTCATTATGTGCCTAAATTTTTGTATATGAATTGAAATTTCTACTTATGTATTAGGTTCACTTCTTGGCATTACTAACAAATAAAAGGAAATTATGTAATCTTAGATTCACGTTAGTTAATTTTGGTGAAATAGCCTTAAGGGTTATGGTTGTAAGTGTTTGAAAAAATGTTGCAATGCCTATACATTTCATGCTTAAAAACTATTTGACATAATGCTTCAATTGTTGTAGCTAATTACATCTATGAATTGTCTATAAAAATGACTAAGTAAATTTAGGATTTGCAACCAAGGTGTTTTTGGAGATATCTCAAAGAATAAGCATGATGATTCCACTGAAGTAAAAATACATGGAAGGAAAATTGGTTAGGTGAAATGTCGTAATTGTTAGCTCACATATGAATTCATAATAATTGGAAACCACTCCTTTATAAGTTGAATTGTCTTTTTTTTTCCCTTTCTTTTACCAAAGAATTCATAGGCATGTTATCTAGAGCAAAATCAAATTAGTCACTCTTAAACACTCTTAATTTCAATAGAATGAACAATTAGCTTATTGGAAATTGTGGTTTGTAAATATTGATATTATTTATCCCACTAAAGACTCTATCATTTAAATGTGATTTTAAGACTTATCGTTGTAAGTTTTGGATCTTAAGGAACCATGACCCTGTAGCCTTAATGAGAAGTTTAATGTTACCATGGGTTAGTTAGTTAGTAGAAATTAGTATGTAGTGTAAATAATACCAATAAAAATAAAAATATAGATATATAACCTTGCATTAACTTTTACGTCTTAAAAACTTAAACTTAAATCTCATTTTGAGTCAACCTTAGTATAATACTAATGGTTGATAAGGTGGGACCTTACACCTAGGTAGAGTCCGCAACTGAGTGCTTGCACCCCTGCAATTGAGTGCGTAGGGTAGTTTTAAGTCTTTAAAGTTGAACTAAAGATCAATAAGGAAGATTACCGAATAAATATTTTGTATATTTGTTTCTTTCTGTTTACTTTTGTTTACAATATATGTTATGGATGAATAATGTGTTTATGAAATATTGATCTAATGGTGTACGATTCTATTGGATAACTGTTAGATAATGTATGCAAACATGTTTATGTATTTTCACAAAGAATCTGGTGACTTATCTAATGTTTATTAATACCACAAGCTTATATACGCAATCCCTAATCTAGGATTTCTCTCTGATGCGCATAATAATGTGTTTATGAAATATTGATCTAATGGTGTGCAATTCTATTGGATAACTATTAGATAATGTACACAAACATGTTTATGTATTTTTGCAAAGACTCTGGTGAATTATCTAATGTTTATTAATACCACAAGCTTATATACGCGATCCCTAATCTAGAATGTAAAATGTTATAAATAGGTGTGTCTTAGAGAGTTTAAGGCATGAAAGGATTTAATGGGTCAGTAAGAGAAAAGTGATAGCACAGAGAGTGGGTTAGATAGGAGAGGAAGGCTCTGAAGTTGTGTGCGCAGAGGCCTAGGTAGAGTCCGCAACTGAGTGCATGCACCCCTGCAATTCAGTGCGTAGGGTCGCTTTAAGTCTTTAAATTTGAACTAAAGATCAATAAGGAAGATTATCGAACAAATAATGTGTAAATATGTTTCTTTCTATTTATTTTTGTTTACAATATATGTTGTGGATGAATAATGTGTTTATGAAATATTTATCTAATGGTGTGCGATTCTATTGGATAACTGTTAGATAATGTACACAAACATGTTTATGCATTTTCACAAAGACTCTAGTGAATTATATAATGTTTATTAATACCACAAGCTTATATATGCCAACCCTAATCTAGAATTTCTCTTTGATGCACGTAAATGGATAAGTCAACTGACAAAGGTTCGCAAAAGCCGATCATAGACCTTCGCGAAGGTCTGAAGACCATTTAGAGTAGCAGTATTGAGCCCTAAGGGCTTATCGATCCACGGGAAGGCAGATCTAAGGCACTAAAAGACATCACACTCGTCTCTAGAGGTAGAAACTTAGTTCTTGCATCCCCCCATACTGCTTTGGGTGAGACTACAACATGTGCTACATGGGTTGTTTCCGAAAAAGCCAATAGTGTAGGGATTTGTTGGTTGGCACAACTAACTCTAAACCTGGTTCAAGATGCCTCTAAACAAACAAATGGTTCCATTTTCGGGACCGACATCTGCTTGAAAGAGATGTGTGATTTCACATCACTAGAACCTGATGAAGAAATAAATTGAAAAGTGGCTGAATAGAAAAATTCACGAATTCACGGCGCTAGAAAACAAGAATTCGTAGATGTCAAAGGCGTAGTGAATGGATAGATATTTGTATATAGAGGTACACGAAATTTTCTTCTGCATTTTCTTGATCGAATTATATGAGTGGTTAGCTAAGTTGGAAGAAAGTCAAGGGAGGTGGAAGCTTGAAGGTCCAATAGTATGGACTCCAGAACTAGTACGATGATTAGAAGACTCTGAAGACAAGATCGTGTGGGTTGTCGATAACTCACTTGATCGAATTATAGGAGGATTTGTTACAGAATTCGTAGTTGATACCTCATTCAGCTACAATGAAGTGGAGCGGAGTTTCTTCAAAGGACCGTGAGGTAAGTATCTAAGATCTTTGAATACCTGGATTAAAATGGTTTTATGTGAAAAATGGGTTATGACATTGCCTTGATGTTCGGAGCAACGTGAAGTGGGAAACTCTTCAAATATCGAGAGCGATCAGGTCCTAAATATAGCCCATTGATTAGACCTCCTAGGGATGACGAGGGAGCGGTGCAGGCCTCACCATGGAGTGTTGTCCAGCTAATAACACAAGGTTTTCTGCAGACACATCATCCATCCACTCCACCTCCACCTCCACCTCCACCTCTACCACATACACCTTCACCCACACCTCCACCACCACTGTCATCGTTCAACATGTTGAACACAATAAAGCTGCCAATTTTCAAGGGAATAGGGAGTGAAGATACAGAGCAGTGATGGTTTGTTGCGAATGTTGAGTGGATAGCACAACAAATTACTGATGATAATATAAAGATTTACTCTATAGTTGGTTACCACTCTACACGATCACCCATTGACTTGGTATATTAATTATTGTTCTGATAATCCTCTTGAAACACTAGCAGAGACTAAGGATGCTTTAAACAAAGAGTTTAGTAAGCCCAAGTCTCACTCACAATTAGTAGTTGGATTTAATGAGATCATCGTGAGGCTTGATGAGATGCCTTGGGAGTTAGATTAAAGGCTGAAATGTGTAATTCGAGAAGCTAATATGCAACTCATAGACGGTTGGCATCACGAGTGGTTTATAGCTTCGCTTCTGCCCTACCTGAGGATTGCTCTATCACAAAAAAAGATATGAACTTAGGAAAATCCCTGGAAATCAAGATGAGATTGCATGCAACATCCATTTAGGATGAGACCTTGGGAGTACAAAAGATTCACTCTCAGTTACAGTGCCTCTGTTCAAAACTACAGAGCTTAAATAAATACAAGGAGACTAAACCAGATGTGCATGAGAAAGTATGGTGTCTAAAGTGTAAGGGTTGGGGGCATGATAAAGACCAATATATTGTATTCGTGAACTATATCATAGGAGGGGGACCAATTCCCCTAAGGCTAGAAGCCCCAGTAGGGCTGAGCATGGGGTTGTGCTATGGTGCACTATTTGTCAGGTTGTTGGACAACATGCGGCAAATAACTTCCATTTACTTTAGAAGTTTTTCCATACACCACAGCAGTTGTTCTATAATTTCTACAAATCAGTGGGCCATGATGAACGCTAATGTCACAATTATCAGTTGATGATGGAAAGAACACCTACATACCAGATGCAAGCAGAAAATCAACCTCCAGAGCAAGTCGACAAAGGAGAACGTGAAGGATATTAGGGATGAGGCCGAGGAGGAGGAGAGCCTGGTAGATGTCTGGGTTAGGTTATATGTTACAATTGTGGAACACCAGGGCACTACGTGCAGGATTGTTAGAATCAGACACTCCTGTCATGTCAACACTGCAGCCAGTTTGACAACACCATAGAAGAATGCCGAGTGCTGATAGCTAATATGAAGGAAAAGAAGGTGCATCCTCTGCAACTTACGCATAACTTACAGATGATGAGAGATGAGCCCGTGAAGAGGATTAGAATGTAAACATAGTGTTGAGAAGTGGAATAACAACTGGTGATGATATAGGAAAACAACCTAAAGAGGATAGATGGGTCCGCAAGGCCCCAAAAAGGGAAGTTGGTTTTTATTTGGCGTGCACTAAGGAAACATTTATGGAGGCCAAGAAAAGCTTCGCTGAGGCATCAACCTTAGGAAGTTAGGACAAGATGCAAGACACCAACATCCCTGCAAAGGTTGATCCCTCTGTGCTTACCACATTCTTGGGGACCTACATGAAACTGTTGCATGATAGCAAAGTTTTGAAAGGCCTACAGGAGTTAATAAAAAAATGTGTCAGCAAAGAGACCATCCTTGATGGACACCAATTAGTTAGAAATATTGGAAAACATAAGGCAAGGACAGGGCACAAGATGAGGCTCATCACACAGATAAGAAATTATGAGATGGACCAGGTCATCTTGGATCTAGGATCTGATGCGAACGTTTTTCCAAAACAAACATGGGAAAGAATGGGGAGACTTGCGCTATAGTAGTCTCTGATCCATATCAAAATGAAAAACTAGTAGAATATCATTCCTATGGGATGACTATATGGAGTAATAGTTGATATAGAAGGTGCGAGCGTGATGGTTGACTTTGAAGTGATAGAGATTGTTGATGACAATAATCCATACCCTGCACTCCTAGGAATTAACTGGGCCATTGACATGAACAAGTTCATCAATTTAAAGAAGAGGACGATGTCGTTTAAAAGGAAATCGCTTCGAGTTGTAGTCTCATTGGACCCTACAGAAGGGGCGCGCTACACTGAACTAGTCCATGACTATGAAGAAAGTGAGGATGAACTGGATTAGATCTACAAAATAATAGTGCACGACCAAGACTAGATCACCCTGATGGCAAATGGATAGATTGCATGGGACCGAGAGAGTTCCTGCACCTCTGATTCAGATGAAGAGTTGGAACACTAGTAGAATTAGTTGCACGAGGTATCCACGGTGTGATGCAATATGATGACAAAATCGTTGCTTTGTGTTTCATCAAAGGTAAGGAACTTACCATATTATGATTGTTTAACTGACATGGATAAGTTTTTATATGCTTTTGAGTGTGAAGTCCATGAGCATCACTGCTTCCAAGCATTAGATTTGGTACTACGTGCTATGCCCACACAATGGTCGGGTACACATAAGGATAGCTTTGATGGATGGTAGGATTACAAAAGGATGATGAGGTTGTGGTTTCGATGTCCTAACACTCCATTGACTAATAAAGATGATGGGAGGGATGATCCATGCCATCACCTAGAGAAATGGACTAAAGATTATGGAACGAAGCCATAGCCGGAGTGGGTACACTTATTTTTCCATACTTTGGACACAATCCCTATGAGTTGGTATTTGGAAATAGAGCTCCACCATGGAACTGTGGAGTGGGATATATTGAGAGAAGGATTCTTATTAACCTTCAGTTTTGAAGATGGCTTCACGAGCATTGATAACGCCCTACAAGATATTAAGGCAATCATCTTTAGAATGTCACAAGAACCTCTGGAATGGGTCTATGTTGGCTTGTTGGGGCCTGACCCAGGGTCAGAGGTGATTTAGCCAAACAAATCCGGGTACTACTAGCCCTTTCAGCAACAGTCCACGGAGCGCTGACTGAGGTCTCACCCGAAGTAGTATGGGAGGGTGCTAGAACCAGGTTTTCGCACCCTAGAGATGTCTAATGGTTTCTAGTGGTCCGCGGTTCGACTTTGTGCACACGTCGCTACGCGCTCTTACCCATACCTCGCAGCCTGAGATGTTGCCTTCCCACAACCCTACTCAAGGCCCGAACAGTGTTATTATCCAAGTTCTTAGTAGCCCAATATTATTTAATTAACTTAGCTTATTTGTATGCTTTCATTTATACTTAACAATATTCACAATTCATATAAGTGCGCGCAGTAAATAAATAGTATACTTGCAAATGAGATCAAACATGTAATAACTCAACAATAGATACACAAAATTTAGATAAAACTTCTCTTCATTATTCTTTTCCTTCGGTTACAGACTTTGTTCCACCCTGCACACTTAGTTGCAGGGGTTTCCACACTCAGTTGCGGACTCTACTAGGCCTCTGCGCACTCATCTGCATAGCTTCTTCCTACTACTATGACCCAAGATGCACTTAGACTCTTCTTCTATGCTTCGCTAGCTTATTCTATCCATTAGATCCTATGATGATATGCTTTCTTTACAACTTAGAGCCTCACTCTATTTATATAATCTCTATGGTTTGCGAACCATGGGTAGGCTGACATTACATTCAAACTTAGGGTGGATAGCCCTATGACTCTAACATACATTCCACACCCACAATTCGTGAAGCTTTACAATAATATCACTCAAAACCTGGGCTTTGAGCCCCAAAACATGTTGTGGGGGGATTCCATGCCCAATAGGCTCCCAACACAAACATTGTGACTCACCCTCGAGTCACTCTGTCAACGTGATGATCTTAGTGCGGAGTCCCTCCAACTGTTCTCGAATAGTCCTGATGTTCGCAGCGCATTGAGTTGCTGCTTGCTGAACCTGCTGCATCCATTCTTCGGAGACCTCTGTGGCCGGCATGTTGTCCTGCATCTGTGCATCCCTTGAATGTGCGCGAGCTTGCCTTCAATATTTGTCGTGATTGTGAAGGTCTCGTCAATCCATGGTTGGACGCACTCTTTGAGAACTGCTTCCTTATGGTGTGCGGCATCCACCTATTCCTTTAATGCCTTGGCTTGCTACATCTGTGCAAGCTGCTGAGTGAGGACTACTATCTATGTAATTCCTCCAATGCTGTCGTACTATTGTTGGAGTTCACGCGCCTCTGTCTTTGGTCGCTGGATGTTGGGGTCCTCCTGTAAAGCCATCAAGACCTCAAGTGCATGTTCCAACATGTTGGTACAGTCACGCACTGCACCTCCAATTTCTTCCATCCCTACTGCAATTGCATTGGTGCACTGTTCTTTGATTTTCGGGGGAGTGGAGGGTTGCACCTTCAACCGCAACTCGATGATCTGAAGATTCAACTCCAACTGAACCTTTGTCATCTCTTCTCTAGAGTCGAGGCCTCCACTTGCCAAATTGTGGATCCGCACTTCTACTGGTAGATCTGCTGCAATGGCTAGCTCCGGGATGCATTGGAAAGCGTCATCTATCGTGTGCACCAAATGTTTATTCTACGACACCAACTCATCGCGCTACAAGCTGAGCTATTCTATGTTAATTTTCTGCTCGCTGAGGACTTGGATCGTGCAGCTCTCCCTGGCCCGCAGCTCTACCGTTCTCCCATCCTATAACTGATACAACATTTCCCATGGAAGGGTAGCCAGGTTAAGGCCAAGGTCTTCCATCATGCTAAGCGATAGCTAATCCATTGCATTGGACAACACTGGCACTCCTTCTGGAAACACTATTGTGTTTTCCATCCTTATGCCCAACATTTGTTCTGCTGCTGAAGTTCCCACTGAGACGCGTGTGGACAGGGTACCTTCCTGAGGGAGTCACACCTGTAACTCCTGCAACTGCACCCTGAGGGCCCCCAACATAGTCTAATGCTCCTGCATGAATTCTTGAAGTGCTTCACCTATGACATCGTGAACCGTCTTGATGATGTCATCGACATCACCTTTGGTTAAGGTGATTGGGTCAATGGCCAACTTCGATGCCTTGACCTTCTTCCTTGGGCCCGATCTCTTTGCGATGCATGACAACTTTAACTGTGTGGACGCGGCCCCTAGTTCTGCGCTCCCTTCTGCCATTTCTGCTTCCTCTGCCTCTTTCCCTAAGGACGTTTCTTGCCCCTCATCTACCTGTGTTGTTGCTGCCTATGCTGTTGTTGCTGTTGTGGCCTTCTTTTGCTCCATGGATTTATGTGCTGCTTCACTCCCTACCCTTACCTCAGTTGCTGCTTTTTGGTTCCACCTTTTTTCTGCTAATTGAGTGACGCGCAGCTTAGCATCGTCCTTTTTCTTTTGGGCTATCGCCTTCTCCATGTTTGCTAGGTCTGGAGTGCACCATTCGGGAGGCCATGTCTCCAAGACAACAAAAATCACATCATCAGTGGCTACAAATGATAGTTTCATCCACTTCTTTACTGGATCCTTTCACGCCCTGATATAGATGTTGTGCATATCAACTTTGAATTCTGCAAAACTCTACAGACTATTGTGCACCATAGGTGACAGACGCGGCCTCCTATTAACCCACATCCAGATGCTCACCTCCATGAGCAACTAGAAAAATTTTATGTCTCGAATCTATTTCACGTCCTTGGTGGTCTAGAGCGAAGCGTATCTCGCGGCCTCTGGTAACTCTCTATTAATGTTGGGGAACTGAATGTCCTCCACAGTTCTCCCACTACCAACAATATGGATAAGAGAAACCACGCGTAGTGGATGGTCTTACCCTGATCTTGGGCTTCGCAACAGTTTGTCAAAAATTCCTCGCAGAGGAATTCAGCCCAGTTGAATTGGAACCCCTCTGCGCACTGCTCGGCCAACATGACCACCGGCACTGGTACCTCATCACCCCCTTGTCCTTGATGCTGGAGATGGTGTAGCCCCTCTTCTTTTTCTCTAGCTTATACTTTTCCTTCATGACTTATGCAAGAGTCAAATCGCTACCTTTTTTGGCTATAGTAGTGAGGTCCTTACCCTTATAGGGGAGCCAAGAGATATGATGAATGAGGTCTATTGTGAAAGAATAGGCTCCTCCAGCCATAGATACCCATCAGGCACTAGGTAGAGCAGTTTCCTAATGAAGGAGATGGTGATGGGTGTGCGGTGGAAATGTGATATCCATAACATGTGCAGCAACCTGGCCTTTTCCACATCGCGCAACCATTTTTGCTGCTCTAACATTATCACCACTCCCTAGGTGTTCTGATTCATTAAGTTCCCAGTCTCTAGGTGTGGGAACTTCTCACTGTCAGTGAGGTCCCAATCATAGAATTTCATGGTTGGCATGCGGCCTAGGGGCATGCCCTCAAATACAATTCCACCAAGGAGGAGTGAGGTCTAGAGTGAGCTTTTTGTTTCGTCCAGGTCCTTCGGCACTTTGGTTTTCCCTTTCCACGGAGGGACATATGCTGGTAGTTTTGTTATAAAGCACAATGGTTGGATATTCTCCTCCATTTCTTCTTCTTCTTCTGCTACGGAAATCAGGGCCTGTAAGTCTTCTTCTTCCTCGTTTGTCTCTATTGTGACTGATTTCCCCTTCTCTTCCATGGATAGTTTGTTATCCTACAGATTCCTTGGGGACATGTGTACTGGACCCGTTACCTATTTATCCTTCTTGGGCCACGGTGTTCACAGTGATTTGGGGATTTCTCTCAGCCCCCCGGCACCTTCTACGACATCCCCCACTATTTGGGTGTACACGGCCTTGCCAGCGGTTTACTCTTCAATTCCCAACCCATCCTTAGTGGCAGTCACCATCTCTAGTCTGTATGATATCTCTCGTGAACTGTGCGGCTCAATTATCACTTGGCTCTCAACATTCTATGCTCTGCTCAATCGATTAATTCTCAAATGACCAAGTGTTGTTCACTGGCCAACCCTTTGAGTTTTATAGCACCTTTCAAATTCGAATGTGATTGTTCCCCCCAATTTCGATCCATTAATGCTTTCTTTGCGACAGATTTTCCCAAATCTTTCCCAAATGGGGCCATTAATGCATCTTAAATGCCTTTCCCCTGATCCATTTGGCCTCAAATTGGACATCCCATCATGAACAATGACTCCAACAGTCACTTCCCAGCCAACCCACGTGGTAGTGCAGCCCTCCATGCGCAATCGCAAACCCTGTGAAATTCTGATTCCGCAAGCAGCTCCCAGGTAGAATATTTTATAGTCTCGTGCTCCCTTTCAACTTCCTATAGCGCTAAGATTGTTCTTCCTACAGCTAGTCAGGTGGTCACACCATTCGTGCGGGGCTCCATCTCGTCCTCCAGCATCGTTTGCGGAGAATCCTCATCTCCCATTATGGTGATCAACATCACGCACTCTAGTATTTGCAATGTGCTACCTTGGTTACTGCGTTTGGTGATATGTGGTCCCAGCCACGACAACAGACTAACCAATTCTCAGAGATAGTCCTCCAATTTGTCAGTATGATAGTACGCACCTTGCCTTGCCATCTTTGGTATATTGACAAGAAATGCTTCCTTTATTTTGTTTTCTAGCCTCTTGACCTCTGCATCCATTGAAGTGCTTTTCTCCCTTAGTCATACCCGATCTTTTTCAAGTTTGCGAAGCCTAAAGTTTCCCTGAAGAATTTCCTCCTGAAGTCTTATATGTTCTGCTTCGCGTAGTTGTGTGATTTCTTCATTCTGGTCTATGCGGATCATCGTATCTACAGGTGTTGTTATGCATGGACTCGGCTTCACATGCCTCACAGGAATTATAGCCCCTACTTCATACTTTAGCTTTGAAAGCACTTGTGCTCTCAAAGTTTTTCACATGGTCCTATAAGCCCATACAACCGCTGGTATGCGCAGGTCAGTGCGTCTCACATGGTCGACCTTGTTCAGCGCTTCACACACCTTGTCAAAGGCTTCCCTGCATATGGTTTTGGGTGCACTAGGTTGTATCATACTTCTCCATTCACGCACTTGTCCTACCTACTTCTGTGTGTTGTTCCTATTTTTTATTGTGAGAGCGGTGTGCATTCGTGCAGGCTACGTACCATACACCTGTACCCATTTAGAAAGGTGGGCACATAGGTTGTTTCATCCATCATGTTGGGCTTACATCCTCATCTAAGGCTCCTCAAACCATAAGCACTTCATCTTTTTGCATTCACACCAGTCTCTGAAACTCTGCTGGGGTGTACCCCACCACTTTGCGAGTGTAGTACGTAGTGCCCATTTCAGAGCGTTAAAACATTATTATTCTCGCAATTCGCTCTCAAATTTGTTCAGAAATTCATCCACCACTGTCAACCTATCATACATCGGTAGATCCCTTACCTCTATTGTCACACATCACAGTGATCTTATCATCATGTTGCAATTGAGCATGGTTACCTCATGTAACCGATTTTTCTATCGTTCTATTTTTTTGTCTCAATCCGAAGTGCAGGAGCTTTCTCAATCCCACGAAATTCTGCCATCTACTATTGGATTCACCCAATCCTACTCTTGAGTGGTTATCTTGTATATATAGTTGAGATCATCATCACTATCATCGTCGTGCACCAGTTCTATGTAGCGCGCTCCTTCCGTAGGGTCTAAAGGTACCACTATGCTTAGTGACTTTTTCTCAAAAATCATTTTATGCTTCTTTAGATTTATCACTCCATTCATATCAGTGGCCCAATCTATTCCCAGTAGCACGAGATAGGGATTTATTTCATCGAAAATCTCTATCACTTCGAAATCTGCCAGTGCGCTCGCACCTTCGATGTCTACTATTATTCCTTGCAATCATCCCATTGGTAGGATCTTCTACTGGTTCGCCATTTGCAATTGAATAGGGGACCATTGCAACTTGAGCCTGCCCATGTATTCCCACATCTGCTTTGGTAGTACATTCGTGTCTGATCCTAGATCTATAATCACTTGATCCATTTCATATTCTTTGATTTGCGCAGTCAATCTCATTTCCCTTCCTGTTCACGATGTGTGCTTTCTGAGCTTCCGAACTACGCGTGGTTCTCCTAACCCAACGCACCTAGTGATAAGTTCCTGCAATCCTTTTACAGCCTTACTGTCACGTAGCAGCTTCATACATGTCTCCATAAAGGTAGTAAGTATTGAAGGATCCATCCCTAATTCTAGTTGATCCTTACTACCTGAAGTGGAGGCCTCTGTGAAGCTCTTCTTAGCTTCCATGAATGTCTCCTTCGCTCGCTCCAAATCAAATTCAGGTTCCTTTGTTAGAGCCTTGTGAACCCACTCACTTTCTTCAGGCTGCTTACCTTTGTCATCCCCTTTCGTGATACCACTTCGAAGCATGATGTTTACATTTGGGTCCTCTTCGCGTGGCTCAGACCTCATCATTTGTAGGTTATGAGTCGGGGGAGGCTGGAGTACTCCTTTATTGCGCAACCTCACTATCAGTGTAGGGCAGTGCTCCATTTCATGATCAAATCTGGTACAATATAAAAATGATGCTCTCATTGGATTTGTACAATTGTGGGCATAATTCCCTGGCCCTCCACAATTGTAACAAATCAATTGTCTGTGACCCCTTCCTGGTCCCATTCCACCCTGACCTCATCCGTGCCCCTAAAATTCAGTGCAAGCCATCCCTGCATTTGGATCGAGGGCTCATGTTTCTGTCTGCACTCTATAGGCAGGAGTCTGATCCATCATTAGCTCATAACTTTTGCAAGTGCACTCATCATGACCTACCGACCTGTATAAATTACAGAACAATTGTTGGGATATCTGCGTATACTTCTGTAATAGGTGACAGTTATCTATAGTGTGTTTTCCTCCTATCTGACAAATTGCGCACCATAATTTAGGTGTCGTGCTCGGTCCTACTTTTTCCTCTGGTCTTAATGGCATTAGCCCCCCTCCCACCAATTAGTTCGTGAAGATTGGACAGTGGTCATTATCATGCCCCTGGCCTTTACATTTTATGCACCATACCTCCTCGTGCACCTTTAGCTGAGTTGTTGTGTCCTGTTTCAAACTCTGCATTTCCAGACACAAATTTTGCAGTTACGCGTGGATTTGTTGGACCCCCAGACTAGGATCTTGTATTGGGGTCTTGTGAAGTCTCATTGCAATCTCCAAAGTGTTGGCCTGGGTGGATAGCTTCTGTTGTGACAGTGTCCTCCTTAAATGCATTGTTAGTGACACTACAAATCATGCGCATTGCTATCCATCCATCAAGGTCATGTTGACTTCACGAATCATACTTTTCAGTCTTTGGTCCAGATCCCATGGGGTCTCGCTTGGAAGCACCGCAATTTCCTTAAACCCAATAATCAATTGTGTCTCTGACTTTAGCTTGCTAAATTCCCTGTTCACCACAGCCTGGATATCTGCGATCCCCGCATTTGGATGGTCATTAGAATGCTTAAGTACCATCTTAGTGCACAATCCTGCAGTGCACTTACTAGCATTTCCTTCTTTATATTGTCATCCATGACTCCTTGTGCTTCCCATATAGCTTTTACCACGAACAGAAATTGGTCCAGATCTTCATTCCCTACTCCTCTGAATACCAACAATTTTATCGCACTCACCATATTGAACTATGGTGGTGGTGGAGGTGGTGTGGGAGGATATGGAGATGAAGATGCTGAGACTTGTGGTGGTGTAGGTGGAGGTGGTACACGTAGAATTCGCTGCCTTATGAGACTGATCATGCTTCTTGGAGAGACTTTCGTGAGCTCTTCCTCACTTCCCCGCTAAGGCAAAATCAAGGGGCTATTTTCTATCTCTGCACTACCTTCGTTTCTATATATCCTCCCACTTCGTGTAGTCCCAAACATCAATTTATTCGCATAACCCGCTTTTCATACAATAGCATTTTAATCCAAGTGTTCAATGATTTAATGTACTTACTTCACGGTCCCTTGAGCAAGCTTCTTTCCACCTCACTGTAGCTTATGGTCATATCTACCATGAAATCAATGATAAACCCTCCTATAATCTAATCGAGCCAATGGTCCATAGCATAGATGATCTCATCTTTCGATGCTTCTAGTCTGCGCACCAATTACGGAGTCCACACAATCAGTTTATCAAGCCTACACCTTCCCTGACTCTCTTCTAACTTCACAATCCACTTGTACAACTCGGAGAGGAAGGATGCAAAGAAAATTTCATGGATTTCCATATATAAGTAGCGCTCCAACCACTGTTCCTTTGATACTCACTGATTCTTGTTTTCCTATGCTACGAACTCGTGAATCTTTCTGTCCAACCACCCTTCAATTTATTTCTTTGTTGGATTCCAGTGACACGACATCAGAAATCCCTTATGCAGATCCTAGTCTTGGCAACAAAACCATTTGTTGGCTTGTTGGGGCATGACCAAGGTTCAGAGGTGACTTAGCCAAACAAATCCTGATACTACTGGCCCTTTCAGCAACAGTCCATGGAGCACGGACTGAGGTCTCACCCCAAATAGTATGGGAGGGTACTAGAACCAGGTTTCCGCACTCTAGAGATGTCTGATGCTTTCTAGTGGTCCGTGGTTCGACTCTGTACGCACGTTGCTGCGCACTCTTACCTGTACCTTGTAGCCTGAGATGCTACCTTCGCACAACCCTACTCGAGGCCCGAATAGTGTTATTACCCAAGTTCTTAGTAGCTCAATATTAGTTGATTAACTTAGCTTATTTGTACGCTTTCAGTTATACTTGACAATATTCACAATTCATATAAGTGTGCACAGTAAATAAACAGTATACTTACAAATGAGATCAAACATGTAATAACTCAAGAACAGATACATGGAATTTAGATAAAACTTCTCTTTATTATTCTCTTCCTTCGGTTACAGACTCTATTCCACCCTGCGCACTCGGCTACAGGGGTCCGTGCACTCAGTTGCGGACTCTACTAGGCCACTGCACACTTAGTTGTAGAGCCTCTTCCTACTACTATGACCCAAGACACACTTAGACGCTTCTTCTATGCTTCGCTAGCTTATTCTATCCATTAGATCCTATGATGATATGCTCTCTTTACAACTTAGAGCCTCATTCTATTTATACAATCCCTATGGTCTACGAACCATGGGTAGGTCGACATTACATTCAAACTTAGGGCGGACAGCCCTATGACTCTAACATACATTCTGTACCCGCAATCCATAGAGATTTACAATAATATCACTCAAAACTTGGTCTTTGAGCCCCAAAACATGTTATGGGGGGATTCCATGCCCAACAGTCTAGCCAGATTGGAGCACACAGTGGCGCCATGTGCTGGAATGTTATAATGTGACAGCTGAAGAGGAGGATGAAGATCTGATACATATTAACATTCCAGAGGCTGAAGGACATTGTAAAATCGAGGGCCCACAAATAAACAACCCGGACATCACCATGCCGTTGAAAACAAGGAAAGTAAACATTGGGACTAAAGTAGAACCGGAGTTTGCAAAGATCAGAAATTATTGGGATGACGCTACTATGGATAAAGTTGTTGAGTTACTCTACGAATATCAGGATATCTTCCCTACCAATATTTCATATTGAAGGGCATAGTTGGTAATTTGGGTGTTATGAAAATCACTTTGAAGCCAGATTCGAAGCCTGTTAAATAGAGGTCGTATCGCCAGAATCCTAAGTACAAAGAAAAGTTTCTCTTAGAGTTGGATAAGATGTTGGAAGGAGGCATCATAGAACCGATTGAGGAATCTGATTGGGTGAGCCCCATGGTGGTTCAGGAGAAGAAGCAAAAGGGTGAAATAAGGATTTGTGTAGATATGCAGAAGCTTAAAGATGTGTGTGTTCATGATCCCTTCCCGGTGTCATTTACTGATGAAGTATTAGATAATGTTGGAGGGCAGGAGTTCTACTCGTTCACTAATGGTTTTTCGGGGTATCATCAGATTAAGATCGCACCTGAGGATAGAAGAAAAACAACCTTCACGACCAAATGGACATGTTTTCAATACACTATAATGTCATTTGGACTCAAGAATGAGCCTGCGATATTTTCTCTCATAGTCATCGTGGCATTCAAGGAGTTCATTCATAAGTTCTTGGAAGTAGACTTTGATGACTGGACAGTGTTCGCGTTAGTAAAGCACCATGTAGAAAATATACACATAATGTTGGATACATGTTGCGAATACCAGATCACACTGAATTTGAAGAAATGTATCTTCTGTGTTCCCTTTGGAATCTTGTTGGGTCATCTGATGTGCAAGAAAGGGTTGATGGTGGACCCTGAAAAGATCGCGGTGATAGTGAATCTGGAGGCCCCGAGAAATGTTAAGCAGTTGCGCTTGACACTAGGACATATGAGATATTACAAAAAAATTATCAAATCATATGATCAAATTACCGTGCCTATGGAGAAATTGTTGAAGAAGGATGCAACATTCTATTGGAATGAAGAATGTTAGCATAGTTTAGATGTTTTAAAAGAAAATATGGTCACTATGCCAATCTTTTTATTCTCAGATTAGAAGAAGGAATTTCAAGTACACGTTGATGCCTCTTGCATTGTGTTGGGTGCAGTATTAACATAAGCTGGTTAAGGATAAATGGACCACCCCATAGCCTTCGTGAGTAGGAAATTATCAAAGGTGAAGAGGAATTACTCAACGACTGAGCTCGAAGGATTGGCCATTGTATACATGTTGCAGAAGTTCAGGCACTATCTGTTAGGAGGGCATTTTAAGATGTACATAGATCATTCTGCCTTGAAATACCTGGTTAATAAGCCTGTGTTGGGGGGGAAGATATGTCAATGTTTTTTGTTATTCCAGGAGTATGAATTTGAGGTCATTGTGAATCCATGGAGGTTGAATGCAGGACCTAACCACCTATCATGGATCGAAACAAGAGAGGAGCCTAGTAATTTGTAGGAAGGGGTTCCAGACGTGTAGCTATTAACGGTGTGCATAACGAACAATCATTTTGCACATATTATTCACTTTTTGACTATAGGGATGGCACAGAAGGGTATACAAGTCAACAAAATAAGGAGCTAGTAGTGCACGCAGTAGACTTTTCAGTGATTGTGGGACATCTGTGTAAGATGGGTGCCAATGAAATATTGCAAAGATATGTGCCCGATTTTGAGAGAAATAGCATTCTCGTTGAAGCTCATGTAGGGTTTGCGGGAGGAAATTATGTAGGAAATATGACTGTGCAGAATATTTTGCGCGCAGGTCTCTGGTGGCCAACATTGTATAAGGATTCCCAAGCATATTGTAAGGCATGTGATGCATGTTAGAGAATGGCAAGACCATCAGGAAGGGATGAATTGTCATTACAACCTCAAGTATTGTTGCAGCCATTAAAAAATGGGCGATTGATTTTGTTGGGCCAATTCATCCCCCAGGGAAGAAAATTGGTGCACTCTATATCATCACCGAAACGGAGTAACTAACCAGATGGGCAGAGGCACAATCAGTTAAGAATTGTACCGGGGCTACCAAAACGAATTTTTTGTTTGAATATGTCTTAACTAGGTTTGGTTGCCTGAAAGTGTTGATGAGTGACAGAGGTATGCACTTTCTGAATGAAACAATCAACACATTAACAAAGGAATTCCAGGTCTACCATTAGAAGAGTACAACATATCACCCACAAGCCAATGGAATTGTAGAGGCCTTCAACAAGATTTTGGAGAATACGTTAACAAAGATATGCAACACGCGGTGAAATAATTGGGATGTGCACATACCTACAGTGCTGTGGGCGTATAGGACTACTTGTTTGACAGGACAAACATCATTCAGGTTGGTTTATGGGGTAGAAGTTGTAATGCCAATGGATTATATTGTGCCTAGTTTACGCATAGTAGCTCTCACAAGTATGGAAGATCGCAAAGCTTTGGAGGAACGGCTTGTGTAGCTAATGGAGCTTGAAGAGGACCGATTCTTGGTTGGATTCCATCAGCAAATAGAGGAGTGTGAAAAAGCATGGCATTATCACCACATCAAGCTTCACACGTTGAAGGTAAATGGCCTTATCTTGTTATATGATAGTAAATTCACTAAGTTTCTGGGAAAACTCTAGATGCATTGGCTAGGGCCATACATTATCAAAGAAATTACAGATGTAGGCACAGCTCAACTCGCCAAGCTTAATGGAGAACCTTTTCCAGGAAGCATGAATGGAAGCCAATTGAAGATGTATACAAGGGATCTTGCACAATGACAATATGGTAGCAGGACATTCTTAGTGCTCCAGGTAGTTGCAAGGGAGCATGGAACTATAAACTACATTGTCAGGATTGGAGGACTACGCAGTAGGTGGGCTGCACGGAAGATGATGAAAATACAACCTATGAAGTTGCGCAGAGGAAATTGTGCTATGGAGGGAGGTACGAGCGCATAGCACAGCAGAAAAGTGACCGTTGGAGTCATTGTTCATGACTTGATAGCCAGAAGATGGTTAAGAGGAGTGGGTTGGCAGCATTTAAGGCAAAAATATTTCAAGATCTACCACCAAAATAGCATTAATTTTCAGAATTCAGGGGGAACAGTCAGATTTGAATTCAAAAACCCCTATAAATTACGCGTGTCGGTCCAACAAAGAACACTTTGCACCCTTAGAGTTTTGTTGAGTTGTGACGTTTTTTGCCTATGAATCGATCACATTGGGAGGATTTAGTCATGAGACCTGTATTTTATAAGTTGTCTAAGTTGAACCAGAAGTTCATTCTTGAAAAAATGCTTGGACCAAGCCCTGTAGACATTGTGAGTACTGGTGGTGATGTTGCTTCTAAAGGAGCTGCCCCAGAAGTGGTAAGTATGGAATGTTTTGGTTCCTGTGCCTACAGTCCCAAGGTCGCCTAGGTTGAAGCCTACCCTGCTAGAGAAACACATAAGCCAAAGAAGGATAAACATAAAAATCCACTACCGGTGCGCGAATCATTGAGAAATCATTTCGCAACACAAAAAAAAAAAGGACAAGAAGCTCGAGAAGGTAGTTGACCTAGAGGTGAAGGAAGGCCAAGGTATAAAAGATATAGATACTGAAGGAGTGGAGCCCATCACAAAGATACCTGCTTATATCCCTCCGTGCAAATGCAAGGTGAAGGTCACAAAAGACCCAGACAGACAAATTTTCCATTTCTATGCCCCTGCTACCTGAGCAGGTTCCCTTTGAAGGTATGTGACTTGCACGGATCCCACTACTAAAGATGGAAGATTGGGACCTCACAAATCATGTTAGGTTTCCACACTTAGCCATAGATAATTACATGAAGAGCATCTACTGCATAGAGTCGAGTGCTACCACAGTAGAGACGATGGAATGGATCCACAGTGTGGAGAATTCGGGATTATTGAATCCGTTGTGGGTGCCCCATTATCACCAAACCCCTATCAACAGTGCACCAACTACTCACTCTGGTGCACAATGGGTGCTTATGGTTAGGAGGGCCTCTCCCCATCACTGACATGCTCATTCACATGATCACGCACCTACCATACGAGGGATTGAATCTAACCAAGGATTTTGGCGGAAAGACAGGAGAAAAGGATCTGACAGAAATAATAAAGAAGGAATTTGACCTCGTGAAGAAGGCACGAGGATATTATATCATCTCTATCAATGACCCCGTAGCTCAAATTGCCACCCAAATTTTAGCAGGGAAGGTGATGAGGAAGTGTCCTGTAGATGAAGTTCCAACACCCGTAGTTTCCCTAGCTACACAGTGCACAAAGGGTGTGTAGTTCAACTGGTCCAGGTACCTGTGCCAGGAATTCCTCGTGAATTGCTGCGAGGCCCAAGATGAGACCAAGTCATTTCATTACACTTGGTTGTTGCTTTCTATTTTTTTGGTTGCACGAGAGCTGTCGGAGGATAGCCAATTTCCTCCGCTGGAAGAAGAACTACCAGAAGCAACACAGTTTGCATCTCTATGGACTACAAAGGACCCCGCGCGGAACATAGAGACAAAGATATTTTGGGTCCTGATGGAATCAAGCCTCTGCAAGGCCATTAACCAGTGCCCAAGGTTGTCCTCGACCTTGTACACGTAATTGTCATCCTATGCAGCATTCAAGAATGAATTCCACTGAGTATACTTCAGGCGTGGAAGGATCCATAATAGAAATGGCATGACTTGCCATATCTAATAACGTAGACAGATGTGTAGGATGTGATCGCACGATGGCCAGCAGAGTGGCATGCCCCCTCAAACTTAGATGTTGGTACCAATAAGGGCGCAGGAAGTTCGGTAGCACAGAAGAGAAAGGAAGTAGCTAAGTAGGCTGTGCAGAAATTGCCCCACAAAGAAAGAAGGAAGCCGCATGAAAGGCTTGAATGAAGAAGGAGCGCACTGCCAAGGAGCAGGAAAAGTAGGAGCAGCGCGAGTCATAGAGAAGTGGCAAGTCACCTTCGCCAGAGACCAAGGAGGAAGAATTGTCAGGACAAGGTGATGGAGGAGATGAGGGGTAGGGCACCCCATTTATTCTCAAAAGACATGACAAGGGATAGCAGGAAGGTCCCAGGAAGAAATAGAAATCAGACATGTCGTAGGGTGATCCCATGGTCTTGATGGAGGGCATTCTCGATGAGATCGGGGATAAAAAAGGGACACTACGACTAAAGTACTATAGAAATTCAAGCAGCAATATATGCAGATATTGGGGAGCATCAAAAAGGATATGTGCGAGCTGCAGATCTAGGCAAATAGGCTACAAGTGGGCACTAGTCAAGTGAGTGTAGAAAATGTGAGCCTGACACCTAGGATGAGTCAAGCAATAGAATTGGTAAGGACCCTAGACCTTAGAACCATTGCATTACTAGAAGGGTCCCTTCGCATGGAGATAGTCGGTGATCGTGTCATCCTAAGCACAATCAAGAACATTGAGTTGAGCATAGCAACACTCCCCAATGAGATCGTCCATGCACTACATGTAGGAGTGACAGAGGAATTGAGAGCTCAGGAGAAGTGTGTACTCAACCTCTTCAGCGAATATAGGGTGAACAATGAGCAAATGTTCATTGAGGAGACACAAGCTTTAAAATAAAAGGAGACGTTGCAGGCACAGAGCTCCTGACTGGAGTCCGTAGTCACAAAGGAATGTAGAACAGTTCCTGAGCTCGATATTCCTAAGGATACACAACCATAAGCGAAGATTATAAAATTATGCGCTAGGGTGCGTGAAGTAAAGGAAAAGGTTGGTCAAGTTCAATTTGAACTCAATATGAAAATAATTGAGCTACAATTAAAATTGCAGCCCACGACTCTGCTTGAGGTTCAGGAGTAGCGTGGAGCTGCCATCATAGAAGGAATGGCCACCCTAGATGCCACAGTCACTGACTGTTTGGCATTATTTGAGCAAGAAATGGAGTTGGTGACAACTTTGCAAGAAGACCCAAACCTGCAAACACTGAATACAGAGGTCAGGGAGCTGTAAATGCAGTATGACGAAGTCAGGGCAATGATGCACTCCATTGCACCAGCGCAACGCCTAGCCAAATTGTAGGAGGGGAAGCAGCTCCTCGTGCAAGTAGAGGCAGCATAGAATAAGGAGGCCTTGCTTAAGGCTAGGCTACAGCCCTCGTTAGATGACGCTTACCAGGTCATGACCAATATTCAGGAGAAGCTAATGGGCTTGCATAAGATGCAATAGACAATGAGGTTGGTCGCAGAAGGACCAGCACCAAAAAGGCTAGTTGAGGAGGTCAAGTAGGCAGCCGCTCAGAGCATTGTCAAGGTTTCAGTAGTGTAGGTGGAGCCGAGGGATCTTCACAGCAATATCACAGTGCCAGCCGAGTGACTCGAGGATGAGTCGATCTTTGTGTTGGGGGCCTATTGGGATGGGGTCCCCTAGGTTAGTTTTGGGGTTAAAATAACCCAAGTCCTAATGTAATTTTTGTAAATGATGTAAAGTATCCACGATTTGTAGATGTAGAGAAAGTAAATGGTTAGGAGCCAAAGGGGTTTTAGCCCCTAAAGTTTGAGTAGGCTTTGAGACCCACCCATGGTCCGCAAACCATGGGGTTGTATGTGAAAGTCTATAAATAAGTGTGTCTTAGAGATTCTAAGGTAGGAAAGGATGTAATGGGTCAGTAAGAGAAAAGTGATATCACAGAGAGTGGGTTAGATAGTGTTGAAAATAGCAACAAGAAATGCTAAAAATAGAAGTGCTAAAAATAACACTGCTATAAATAGTAGTTTGGGTACCAGTGCTGGATTGGGCAACAGGGAATGAAAAATGGAAGTGCTAAAAATATAATTGCTATTTTTAGCAGTTTAGGATGGATTCCTATTTTAATCAGTCCCTGGACTAAAAATAGGAAGTAAAATTTGAATTTAATACTAACAACAGTTTGAAAATTAATTAATTAATTCATATTGAGTTAATTAGTTAAGGAAAATCAAACTTGAAGTTTATGTGGGGACATGCAACAGTTTCTCTATTAATTGAGGAATTTATCCATCAATTAAAGAGATAAGGATGAGTTCTAATTTGAGTTGTAATTAGTTGGCTCAGTTAACTGAGTCAAGTCCAGTTAGATTGATTTAAACAGTTTTTTTTAATTAATGTGAGTTTAGTTAGTTAATGCATTCTTGCATATAACTGCTGCACTTCAGATAACTAAAGATTCTCTTATGAATAACTCATGCATGTCAGTTCAGACAAAGACCCAGTTGAGACCAAAGAAGGGACAGTGTACCATCAGTTGGATGAATTTTTTCCTTTAAAGGAAGCTCATCCATGCAGAAGGATTTATCTCCTTCAGGACTGTGTAGTTGGATCAGAGGTTAGTGAGTGTGTGGAGAGGCCAATTCACACAAGTGGTTGCACTGGACCCCAATCATAATTGTGAAAATAAATAGGAGGCTTGGAGGATAGACCAAAGGTTAGATAGAGGCCTTTGATTATCTATGAGCAGCAGAGGTATTGAAGAGAGAGCAGGATAGCTTTTGAATTGATTCTTTTTGTAATACTGGCTATATTTCCACTTGTATGATAATACAGAGTTGGGGTTTTAGACGGAGGCTTTCCCCTCATTATATCTTCTGTGTTATTTGTGATTGATTTCTCCATATCAATTATATGTGTTCTTATTGATGTTGCTCATGTTTGATTAAGCTTCCGCTAAATTGGTTGTAGAGGTAGATCAAGTATTTTTCTTTAGTCTATTGCATTATCAGGTGATCTATAGTGGGAATTTCTACATGGTATTAGCGCACAGGTGATCAAGGAAGAACAATATACAAGAAGGGAGAAGTTTGAAGTTTGTGATTCTTGAATATAGAAATCGATTTCTTATCACATCTCTATTTCACCTATGGAATTAATGATTTAAGACTCGAATATGCCCTTGATGGCAGTTCGAATTATATAGCCTAGAAGGATCGCATGGAAGTAGTACTAGAGGATAACGGTCTAAAGGACTTCATTGATGTTAGGTCCCTATAATACTAGTGATTACCCGATTACTATTGTAGTTTTATCCCTTATTAATATTGTTGTTCCCTTATTGTCCCCATACTATTATTACTGTGCCCCATAGAATCCCTTTATTGTTATTTTTGTACCTTTATATTATTATTGTTAGGTCGGCTGGGTTATATTGTGACTCCTTAGACTCCTATATATAGAAAGGAGGTTTTGTCATTTGAATCATCAAGGAATCATTCATTTGAGTAATGTAAAGGAGGTTTCCCCCTCGAAGAGGATAAATTCTAAGGCGTTGATCTATCTTTTATATCTTTTTGTGAGCTGGTTTCATAACATTTGGTATCAGAGCTTTTGGATTCTAGGGTTTCGCTGCTCCAAATAGGTCATCATGGAATTTTCTCTATAAAAAAATTTCTGAGATGTTTCAGAAGTGAAAAAAAAAACCCATTTGAGATGAAATCTCATTGAACGTTGGATCCAAATTTCAGAGATTTTCGCGGTATATTTGCGGAGATATGATCTGAGGAATTTGGTCTTTTTAAAGACTCTTGAATTACATTCCAAACAGGTGACCTGGGGAAAATCATCATAGCTTTCTCTCTGAGCATCGGATTGAAATTTTGTAAGAAGGTACAAAAAGAGGACGGAATTTAGTTTCTTTTTTATATTTTTCAGAGCCAAAGGTCGAAACAAGGACACGTGGCACGTCGTATAATTTTTCTCTACTGAACTAGTCTATAATCAGATCACTGTGGGAGATTTGGCATAACTCTTCCTTGGAGAATCCAATTTGGATCACACTAGTGGCATTGGAAAGAGGACATAGAGGGCTACTTCAAGTCACAATTTCAAAGCTGGATGATCCGAAATTACAGATATACATCAAAGGCAATATCGAACTCCTACAAAGTGAAAAAATGTGTGTAGATTTTTTTAAATTATTGTTTAAGCTTGGTTTGAAAAATTATTTTGAAGGAATTCAAAGGGCATAGTAGAGCATTATCATCAATGACTAATTCCCTGAGGAAAGAAAATGCAAACACCTAGTAAGCAACCTAAAAGCTCTAGCATGACTCATGAAGAAGAGGAAGAAATGCTACATGATATATCAAAATTACAAGACCAAGTGCTACAAATGTCACTCTCACAAAAGCTAACAGAAGTTAAGATAAATGGCGTGGAAGCTAATCTGAATGGCATGGAAGCTAATATGGACAATTTGAAGATAGATTTGAACACAAATTTGAAGACAGGCATGGCAGATTTGAAGATAGATTTGACAAATTTTCTACAAGAAATACTTACTAATGGCGAAAGGGTAGTAAAGGAAACTCATGATGCGAACAAAGAAATGTTAATCATGATTTCATAGACTCTAATGTTGGATAAAAGACCCACCATATTCCAAAAATCGATATGAAGAAGTTTTATGGCAAGGATCCCACAACATGGATATTACAAATGGAGCAATTTTTCGATCTCAATAATGTGCAAAACACACAAAAG
>APFE030430727.1:123005-136261 GCA_000404065.3 Pinus taeda
TTCCAAAAAATATATATATATATATATAACAATTAAATATTACGTATCCCAGAAATAAGATATAAAAAAAAAAAAATCCTTATGCAATTACACTCATTTTCCTTTTGAAAGAGATTCTATATAAAACAAGGTCGATGCTTTTGATAAAATCTTCTCCACTACAAAATAACGTATATATATATAACAATTAAAAATTACATACCCCACCTTCAAGATTGTCATCATCGTTTTCAGTCATAAAACATCAAACATTAATGGAACTGTAATTCATAGTTTATTTTCAATTCACTTCTGTCAAAGACCATGCCGTTGATATCCTAACTCTAGTGGGAGACACCACATTATTAAAAGTTGGTTTGAAACTTGACGGCGTTGAACAGTTGGAAAAACCGAACCAGCGAAGAACATGGGATTTATCATGGAAGACTCTTTCTTCTCTCTGCCAGTGGGTAAAGCTTCACCACAGAAAAGCTTGAGCTGTCACAGCGTGTTTTATTTTCTCTCTTTATTGATAGGAAAGAGCTTTCCCCTGTCCGTCAGACACTCTATTCTCTTTCTCACTTAATTGGTGAAAAAGGGCTTTGCTCTGGAACTGTCACACACTGTTTTCTTCCTTTATTGGTGAAAAAGGGCTTTGCTCTGGAACTGTCACACACTGTGTTTTCTTCCTTTATTGGTGAAAATTGGCTTTACATTATGTTTTGTTTTCTCCCTTTTATTGGTGAAAAGAGGTTTTGCCACCGCATGAATGCAAACTAAATTTCTGTACTTCTTCACATTTGTCAACCCATGTCTATTTCTATCAACACGCATGTTACTGTTGTCAATGGGGTTGACATCTTCCATGCTTATATCTGGTTTGATAAACAAAAGTAGGGGATAAAGCCAGTATGGGATAAAGCCATTTCCTGTAACCAATAAAAGGATACAAATATTCAGATATTCACCAAAATCACATATGACATTTAAGCATTTATTGTACAATGATTTCTCTTTCTATTTATATACAGTGGAACAACCTAGCATAAACCACAGAAGTGTTCAAATAATTCACCAGATTTTTTCTTGCATATCACTGTAATTTTTATACTTTATCCTCGTTGTAAATTTAACCATTTAAATATTATAAATATAAATAATTATTGATGATGTTATAGATTGATTGTAAATCTTCTTACTTGAATTTAATTTTCACAGATCATATATGAAAACTAATATAATGAGTTTGAAACTTGTTATTATACAATCTTCAAACTCTTCACTCTTTACTCTCTATACGAATATTTTTCTATGTCACAAATCATATTTTAAACTAATATCTTATATATGTACTTCTTCACATTTGTTTGTCTATGTCTATTTTTATAATTATAATGGTTCTTTGAACTTGGTTATTATTCAAAGTTTATAATGGTTTGAACCTGGGTATTATTCAAAGTTTATAATGGTTTGAATCTTGTTATTATTCAAAATTTAATCACTTTGCTCTTTATATAAATCTTTTTTTTATATCTTTTCCAATATTGCTCTTATTAACCTCTCCACTCCTTATTCCTCATGTTAATCTTTTCTTTAACTTGATTTTGTCCATATCACCCATACTTGTTTGGCAAAATATTAACTTGTTTTTGCCCATATAACCCTTGCTTGTTTTGCAAAGTATTCCAAAAAATATAAATTACACTAATATCTAATATATTATTATAATAAGTTTGAACTAATATCTAATATATTGTTATAATGTGTTTAAACCTTATTATTATACAAACTTCAACTCTTTACTCTTTATATAAATATTTTCCTTTATAATTATAATGGTTCTTTGAACTTGGTTATTATTCAAAGTTTATAATGGTTTGAACCTGGTTATTATTCAAAGTTTATAATGGTTTGAATCTTGTTATTATTCAAAATTTAACCACTTTGCTCTTTATATAAAAATTTCTTTGTATATCTTTTCCAATATCACTCTTATCAACCTCTCCACTCCTTATTCTTCAGGTTAATCTTTTCTATAACTTGTTTTTGTCCATATCACCCATACTTGTTTGGCAAAATATTAACTTGTTTTTGCCCATATAACCCTGGCTTATTTTGCAAATTATTCCAAAAATACCAGACCATGTAAATTTAAAAAATTCTGAAAAATTAATACCAATTTTCTTAATTTTTAAGAATCGTAGATTACATTAATATCTAATATATTATTATAATAAGTCTGAACTAATATGTAATATATTGTTATAATGTGTTTAAACCTTATTATTATACCAACTTCAACTCTTTACTCTGTGTATAAATATTTTCCTTTATCACCCATATCAAGCCCTCTCCAATCCTTTTGTTAATCTTTTCTTTAACTCTATCACCCAGACTTGTTTTGCAAAAATATCAGAACCTGTAGATTTAGGAAGTATTGAATATATAATTCACCTTGTACGTTTAACAAGTTGTGGTTTTGGATATATAATTCACATCTCATGTGATCGAGACTCCTCCTGACCCTGCAATTTTCACGTTAAAATTTCTTCCACTTCTATGTTACTTTCCCAAATACCACTATGGCATCATTTTAGTCAGATTATAACTATTGTTGTATGGTTAACAAGTTCTAGTTTGGGATATATAATTCACTAACTGTAATTGAGACGACTCCTTACCCTGCAATTTCTTCCACTTCTGTGGTACTTGGTGACTTGATAACTTCTTACCTTCTCAAATCTCACTATGGAATCATTATAATCAGAATATAACTATGGTTGTATGTTTAACAAGTTCTAGTTTTGGATATATAATTCATATCTCACACAACTGTGATATGGAATCATTATAATCAGATTATAACTATGGTTGTATGTTTAACAAGTTCTAGTTTTGGATATATAATTCATATCTCACACAACTGTGATTGAGACAGCTGACCCTGCAATTTTCACCTTGCAATTTCTTCCAGTTCTGTGGTACTTCGTGACGTGATAACTTACTTTTCTCAAACATCACGATGGCATCATTCTAGTTAGATTATAACTATGGTTGTACTGTGAATAGTGTAATTGGCATCATTCTAGTTAATTTACAACTATGGTTGTACTGTGAATAGTGTTTAATCGCCAATGAGTGAAAGTGAATGAGCTGACACAACTTCATCCTATGAGGAAGATTGCTTATTTTCCTTGATCCTTATCGTACTACCGAGGAAAAAGTCTTTTCACAAGATTACTGACTCATTTTAGTTAATCTGCCTATATTCTGTCAGTACCAGTATTTTTTACAACATTCCTCAATCATTATCCATTTACTTTCCACCTTCATCCTGGTAAGGATGAAATGACAGGTGGTCTTTTTCACAGCATTTTCCTTGACTAAAAGACACCATTTTTCACCAATGTTCCTTGACTTCAAGATATCATTACTGTAGATTGATAGAGATTACTTCAAATTTGTTCAGCTTCTATAACCAGGTTGACTCTGTATTGTACTGTCAAACACATATAAATAAGTATTATGAAAATACATTAGATTGTCAAAGTAGCTGTTAACCTAACTGTTTCATTAAAGTCAATATTAGGTTGCCACTATCAAGACTTAACATGAAAGACAGTGAAGAATGATAAGAATATGGTGAAATGCTTGAACTTGACATTTTTTTTGGCCCATTTCAATGGAGTCCACAAGACATTGAAAATTGAAAAATGCATCTTATTAATAATATATAGTAAAAGATCTACAATATAGAATAGAGGTCTTCCAGTTCCCAGTACAAATCAATCCAATAGCAATAAATATGAGTAGAATATGTGAAGGCGATGGTCACAGAAAAATTTGAATTGAATAGAATTCTTCATTAAATAGTGTACGCCTGATGCGTGGTCTTTCAAAACTTCAATAACAGCAGACAGCAGAGCAAAACTTAGCAGCGGAGAGACGAAGATCTACGCCCCCATGAAGAAGAGGAGAGGGGAAGCAACTGCCAGGAAGAGGCTGAGGCTGCCCCAAACCCCGACGCTGAATGTTCTCATTCCTCCACTCTGCATTCCAACATTATACAAAAGCAAACCAAAATGTCAGATCTCAAAGAAAGTATGTAACAGTATTATATTCAGGAAAGTCGAGTTGGGGAATTTACCGGTGAATCCGTTACTGAAGGGCCTGGAGTAATTGCATTCTCCGAGACAGATGGCTGACTCGATGGAGGAGCAGGGGGGCTCGTTGCAGAACGAATGGGAGAAGGAGCAGGGGCGTGTTTGCCCTTCTTGGTCTTGCCAGTCTTGGGCTTGGTCTTTCCCTTGTGCTTTGTGGGGGCAGGTGCCGGGACTGTTTCTGACGCTGCCGGTGGTGGTGAAGACTCGGGCGCAGAAGCCGGAGGAGACGAAGCAGACGGAGTGGCCACTGGGGGAGCAGAAGCGGCGGGAGGGTTAGCGGGTGCCAGGGGCCCTGGGGGGCTGTTGGGCGCCTCAGAGGGTGAGGCGGCGGGGGCCTTTGAAGGGGGAGCTTTGCTGGGAGCCTTTGAAGGGGGAGACTTGCTGGGAGCTTTTGCAGGGGAGCTTTTGCTGGGAGGTGGGGCGGTGGGAGGAGATGCTGCCGGAGCTTTGGAAGGTGGCTGCTCCGCCTTAGGGGAGGATGCTGCTGGCGGTGGTGATGTTGTGTTAGAGGGCTTAGGGCTGGCAGCAGGCGTCGTAGACTTGGTGGATGCAGGCGTTGGAGCAGTTGCTAATACCACACCCTTATCACCAAGCACTGTATTTATCTCAGAAGTAGCAATGCAAAACCATAACATAATACATAAATAAGCCATTCTTCTCTGGTCTGAAGCCATTGGATTGACCTGCATTAATAAAATCAATGTGTTAGGGACTTGCATTATCAAAACCAAATGCATCAGGGAAAAACTAGATCTAGCTATCAATGTAAATAGATTAAAGACTAGGTTGAGCTTATAACAAGTTCAGCTTATTTATGGGATGGAAAAAGATCGATGAATATAAATAGGAATGGCATGTTTATGTTTATTATTAGGATGGTGCAAAGCGCAGTTAAGCTTGAATAGCCCCCTGAGACAAATGGCAGGCAGTCTGAATAACTTTTGAGACCGTTTTAATTCTTTAAAGTGGTTTTCATCCTTAAACCATGTTTATATTTATTATTAGGATTGTGCAACTTTAAAGTGGTTTTCATCCTTAAACCATGTTTATATTTTATTATTAGGATTGTGCAAAATATAATTAAGTTTAAGTATTGAGATTTTTAATCCTTCAAAGTAGTTTTTATTTTCAACCCATCTTCCACAACATTTTATTCATATATTGGATAGAAAGGTAAAAGGAAAAAGAAAAAAACAAATAGATCTAAAACCCAGAGTCCAGTGTCCAGTCAATAAGGAGGTGAAAAAAAAAAAAATAGATCTAGAAGTTATTTTGCACAGGCTCGAAGTACTCGTTTTTCTTTTTTATCTGCCCGGACAAACACCTCTACTAAAATAAAGACTGTACTGATAGCGAGGGAGGCATTTGGGAAGGCCCAAGTTATTATTTCCATCCAGTGAAGATGATTTAAGAGAAAAGAGTAACTTTTTTTAAAGCTGTATTTTTATGGCTTCTTTAAAGTTACCTTTCCCATAAGGTTTCAACCTGAGACCTGACTAAGACTTCTCATGGCTACAAAATAAACCCCACAGAGACCTACTCGTTTATACCTCATGAATAGTTATCAATATATACATATCACAACAATGTCAACTATTCTGGAAAGGAATATGAATAGCTATCAATATATACATATCACCACAATGTTGACTATTCTAGAAAGGAATATGAATGCAGAGCATACCTGGTGCTGTAGAAGCCCAGCAAAAGCAAAAACCTTAATGCTTATGCTGCTTCTAAGTTCTGGATCTGCTTCTGAGTTCCGGATCTCTTATCACTGGTAACCAGGACGGGAAACCCTAATGCTTATGCTTTATGCTGCTTCTAAGTTCTGGATCTCTTATCACTGGTAACCAGGACGGAAAACCCTAATGCTTATGCTGCTTCTAAGTTCTGGATCTCTTCTCACTGGTAACCAGGACGGGAAGAAAAGGAGCGAAAATAGATATATATAGATGGCCCGAGATCGTGAAAAGAGCCGTTGGCGGATTCGTCTCGTTGAAAAGCAACAAAGGTAGGGGAATTTGGCTATCTTTATCGCATCACAGCACAGAGACAGAGAGGATCCCGCGTCCCCATGACATCACGGCAAATATATTAAAAAAAGTCGGAAAAATCGTGCACTGCACATGCAGCTGTAACGCGATTGCCAACCTGCACTGTCCCTTTTGGGCAGAGGAGATCGAATAAAAATATATATAAAAACAAGCCCGGATTGGCTGGTGGTAGCAGTTACCGATATATAGTAATAACCCACCCCACTCGGATGCCCGTGATCCCCTGTGCCCGCAACGTGTTTGAAGAGCAGGCAATAATTAAGTGTCCCTGGCAATGTTCGTGAACGTTGAAAGTTGTGCAGGTGGGTCGTTCCATTGCCTGGATTTAGGGCGTTTCAAGATGGTCGTCAAATCTAGAAAGACCCATGATTCTGTGCATCGGCTTCCCATTAATCCACCGGAAATTTGGTTTGGGTTGCCCATTAATTCCACCGGAAATCGCACTGCTCACGCAAATCGAATCGTTGCTACGGAAAATAGTGCAAAAATCGAGATTCAAGAAATGTGCTTTCCATCTGAGAATCGCAAGTACACTAACCGATCGTTCTCCCTTCATTTATTTTTCTGATAAACCCTAAATCCTAGGGTTAGATAGTTAATTCTAGAAGAGGTTTGACTGGTTGGAAAGCGAAATGGAGATTCTGTTTAGAGTTCAGTTTTGGGCAAAAGTAGTTAAAATTGGAGAGGATACACTAGACAGCCCTTCATTTTAGGGTCACATTGGCTGGTCCAGCCAAGTATTTTTCCATTTTTGTAGAAGGTGAAAAGGGTTACATTGAAGTGGCGATATTGTTTTTAGTGGAAGTTCAACTTTCGGAAACGGTGAAAAAGGGTTACATTGAAGTTAAATGGGAAAAAATTATTAAAAACATGAATTTTGTTTAAATATGAAAAAATTATAAAAAATATAATTTTGCTTTGAGTATATTTTAACACGGTGTATGTTTGGTTAAGAGTTTGTTTTTACCATAGTCTAATTAGCCCGAGGAATTGCCCGAAAAGTTATGGAAATTCGGGTTATATTTAGAGAAAATCTGGCAAGGATTTTTGTAAATCCAAATTATAGTTGTTAAACATAAAAATTTTAAGTGTTCTAGACGTTTTTGATGGTATTGAATCCATTCCCACCATCAAAAACACGATTCGAACACTGCCTCTACAAGATTTTTTGAAATTTTTTGCTCGGATTCCAGACTTTTCGCTGTCTCGGCAATTCTTCTACCCCGATAGACAACTTTGTTTTTTTTTGGATTTAAAGATAAAGGTTAACGACCCAAGACCCAGGAGGGAAAGTCTACCCTCAAGAGGGAAAATCTACCCCCTTAGAGGGAAAATCTACCCCCTTGTGGACCACTAGCCGTAGACAACTCCTTTGTGTTTTTTGGATTTATCCTTTGTTTTTTTTGGATTTAAAGATAAAGGTTAACCACCCAAGACCCAGGAGGGAATGTCTACCCTCAAGAGGGAAAATCTACTGCCTTAGTGGGAAAATCTACCCCCTTGTGGACCACTAGCCAGTAATTTCAGGTGGTGGCATGGTTTTCCTTGAATAATAATGGTGAATCAACCTGCATTCTCGCATAGAACCAATAATGGTTGTCCCATTACTGATTTGACAACTGAATTAGGATAGGTTTTCCCACTGTATGAAAAAAATAAAGTTATATTTTTATGATATAAAATTATATTTTAATTTGTATATTAATCTTGACTAATAAATTAATAAGAATAAATTAGATTCCCATAATAAAGGATTGAGTTTAAAATATTTTTGTCTAATATTTTAAATGATATATAAAATGAAATAAAAATATTATATTTTCATAAGAAATTTTGGCATAAATCACATGCAGAAAATCTTTGTCGACGTGTTTCGAACTAGCTAGTGTGGTTCATCGTCAGCACAAGTTGAGGAGTCAGATCATGGCTGCATATTAAATAGGGAGAGCAGATCTTCCAAACGGCTAGGTTGACTAAGTTGACCAACAACGACTATAAAGAAAAACAGCTAAAAAATGTGATAAAAATAATATTATAAATATAATAATTATAATATATTATATATTCGAAGTAATACTATTATTATTTTAGTCGAAAGGTAATAAAAATTATAGTAAAAAGTTTTTAAAAATAATATATATCCGAAAGTGATTCCATTGTATTTTATTCAACATATATTATTCTATGGTTATTGATATATTTAACTGAGGGATAAGTAAAGAAAGTTTTACTTCGGTTCTTAAGTTAATATATTTAATAATAAGAAAGTTATTCTATTATATTTTTATTACTTAAATATTCTAATAAAGAGATCTGTAGTTCTAATAAATATCCCAGAGATATGTAGTTCTTGGCACCTCCAAGGAGCTACCATCCCCATTAGAGCCAATGTTAGCGTCGATATCTTCATCCCTTTGTCAGAGATCAAATTCTCTTATTGCATTGCATATTAGGTGTCCCGCCAAGTCAACTGCATCCCATTAGGTGCATGGATCATCTCACGGTAGTGGCTTTCCTACAGTTTCCCTCATGTCATTTACCTGCTGGTCCATGTTTATTCATCAAATATACAGTCACCTTTTTGTCTTTAAGATTGCAAAAGTATTTTTAGGGTTCCATTGTCATTAGGTCTAGGGTTTCATTAGGGTTTCATCAAAAAGTGTTTCAAAATGTCTAATAACAACTAGCAAGCACATGAGGAGGTTCCAGCATCAATAAAATTCATCATCAAGTGCTCATAAATGTGTCAAAACAGAGTACTTTTGCTTTTATTGTACAAAAATCATGAAATTTTGTTTTCTTCATTGTAAATCCCTCCATTTGTAACCCTGGTCACTTTCCCTAGCCCCAGTAGCTCCAACACCCTGCAAAACAAACAAAGCATAGGTCATACAGTTCATCACAAGCTCCAAGAAGGTGAAAAAGTCCAAAACAGAGTTTTAAAAATAAAGTCAAATTCCAAACATTATGAAAGTGGGTTTTATCAATCAAAAATTTAAAAGCTCCATGTATAAGTCATTCCTTCAATTTGAAAAGTTTATTTGCACTCCAAGACAAAGTGGAAGCAAGGCAAAGTTGTTGTGGTGAGCAAGTGAGAAAATTTGGTGAAAATAGCTCCAAGTCACTGGGTGCGGCGGACTGGGCAGGGGGCGCGACGCACTCATTGAGCGCGATGCATTGGGTTTACTGTGCGGTGCATATAGCCAACAAGCCCAAAAACTGCCAAAGCTTGCTCCAAATCACTCAAAACGCGTGGGACTTCTCTTTTACAAGTAGGTTGAGCTTTTGTCATTGTTTTTCATCCAACTTTGGTGCTTATTTGATGGTGTTTGCCTTATGGTGGTTGGATAAGAAGATAAAACCCTACCTCTCTCTCAAAAGCAAACAGTGCTAGGGTTTTGTATTGACTAAGGATTTTGTATTGACTGTTTTGCTACCAATTCCATCCTTTATCCCCTCACCACTCCCTTACTCCATTTCTCCCTTGATTTCCTTACTCCCCAAATTCACTAATCCCCTATCCCCAATTCCCATTTCCCAAAATCCCAAACACAAACTCCCAAACCCTAGTCTTATACAAAAACTCATAAATCATTCCCTAATTCCTTATTTCCCTAACTAGAACCTATCCCAGCAGTCCCTAAAATCCTTCATTTCTCCCTTCCCCTACAGTCCCTTGTATCACTTTTCCCTTGGTGGCAAAAGTCAAAACACATCATAGCTCACCTACTTCTCATCAAGGCAGCTTCAAGACAATTTATCCACTAGCAGAGATGGCATCTGATCCTTCATATGATTATGAAGAGGAGACCCACAGTGACTCACCTACAAAGGTACATGCACCCAGGAGGCCTCATAGAGGTGGAAAACATATTAGAGAAGAACCAACCACTCTTGCTGAATTACAGGCCTGCCCTCTTGCCATCTCTTGTTTTCAGCACCAGTCCTACTAGAATTTTGTGAGAAGGTTGCTAGCATTTAGTTTCACCCTGAGTTGGCCCACTTATTTGTGTTGCATTTA
The DNA here is from genome assembly GCA_000404065.3 of Pinus taeda. Lineage (NCBI taxonomy): Eukaryota > Viridiplantae > Streptophyta > Pinopsida > Pinales > Pinaceae > Pinus > Pinus taeda. Next base: position 133,226 of record APFE030430727.1, read on the forward strand.
CATGACAGTCAAACTACTCTAACTGGTGTCACTTTCACATTAACACCAGAATCCATTTCACTAGCAACCAGTATTCCCAATGTTGGAGAATAATGGAACAAGAGGCAACAAATTGACCGGTAGCATTATGAACTGTATATCAAGCCCGACTTTTTGAGACAGTGCAAGAGAGTGTTTCCTTTTCGGTACCTCAAAGATGAATATGCTCCTTTAATGAAACTGATCATGAATTATTTCAGCTGTGAGGGCTAGTTCTCCCATTTATATGCTTATCATATCAAGCTGCTGATGCATTTTACCCGGGTACGGATGATGAAAATCCCTTAATTCATGTGCCGAAATATAAAAAAGATGACCACTCTAGTGCAACACAAGACTCCTCAGCAGCAGTTCAACAGTATTTACTATTTTTCTCTCATAAAAATTGTGGTCATCCATCAGCTTGGCTTACAGGGCATCACTTGGGAGGACTTCATCTCTCGTGATTTTTTCACAAATCCTCAGGGACCTTAAGAGGCTTTTGCATGAGACAAGTGGACCTTCTTACCAACATGAAGGTCATGAGACACAGACTGCTAGTATGCCGGTGTTTATCACTTATCAGAAGGGCACTAGGCGGTTGTTTGCAGCAGCAAAGCGAGTATTATCTCCACTTGGGGTGGAAAGGGTCTCACTTCCATCATCAGCACCACAGGTTCAGGACAAAGGCAAGAGGCCAATGCAGGATGAGGGGCCTTTAGGTGAGCGAGACTTTATTCTTATTGAGGATGACGATATAGATATGGGCCCGCAAAGCACAAATCTCAAGGAAATCATCCAAGAGCAGTAGGTAGACATCATGGCCTTGTCCCTCAACTTGGAGAGGGCTAAGTGGATCACAAAATACTTGGAGCAAAGGAATAAGCAACTTGAATATCAGCAGGTGATCATGGAATTGCAAAACATTCGGGAGAATCGCCAAGATGCTCAAAGGAGGAGGGTGGAGTTCACTTCACTTGAGCAAGAGATCAATGCCGATCGGGAGTCTTGGCTCGAGAGAGTCAATATCCACTTAGAGAGATTGTTGGAGAAGGCTAACAAGGAGAAAGACTTATTGAGACACATGGCTTTTCATTACATGGCAAGGAACAAAGTTTGCAAGGCAAGAATAAGGAGTTTAAAGGCAAAATTGAAGGAGGCATCAAAGAGATGAAAGGAGCATGATTGACTTTGGATATTGGCTGAGGCTTCCTTGGCCCAACATAGCTCTTGATAGAGAAGACTCAGCCCAAATTTCAAAAAAATTTGGAGCACTTCTTTCATTTTTGAAAGCTTTTGGCACAAAAACAGGAATTTTTGCCCTATGCGCCACGCCATGTGGCACTCGCTTTTGCTAGGAGCCTCTAAATCACAAAAACTCAGCATTTTTGGATTTTGCATGAAAAAATATGCTTCCCTACCTATGGTCAAGAAATTTAAGCAGATTTTGAGCCCTCAAAAAGGTCAAAAACACTCAAGAAATGACCTTACTGCCCCTATTTTGACACACAGGAAGCAGTCTTGGGAGATTTGATTTTTGATAGGGAAAATCGAGGCCAAATTAAAACATTCCACTTGGGTTGGAAAGTAGACAGGCAGACCTTTCCAACAAGCATACTTGGAGCTAATTTGGACACTGGGAAGGCCTCTAAAAGTGGTTCCAAACAGGTGCTACGCATAGAGAATCAGGAATGGCGCATAGAGGAAATTTTGCCAGTTTGACCAAGTATTGCTCTGTTTTTCACCTAGTTTTGGCCAGTTTGACTTTTTCACTTTCTTAATGTCAAATTGTGATGTAATTTCATGTACATTGATGGATCATGATGTAAATATGTCAAATTTTCACTTGGTTAGGTAGATTCATCAGTTTAAAAGTTGTTTGAAACTGAATGAATCAATTCCCTTGTTTCTAGAGGCATGTTGTTTCATTGCCTAATTTCTAGTTCCTAGTTTAGAATCAGTTGGATCAACTCCTAAACATGTCAGATCAACCCCTAGAGGAAAGGATGAGCTATGCTTTGTCTATATTATGTGTTTTTTCATTCATTAGCATGGTTAGACTCTTGAGAAAGCAGGAGCTTCATTGTACACTCATATCAGCATTTTGGCTAAGGAATTGAGACCAGGGTTTGCAACACTCTTTGGGATCCCTGTGGCATTTTGTTTTGGTACAGTGCTTGCTTATGTATTTTTGAATTTTCTTATGTATTATGTATGTCATTTTCCCTCTTATTTCTTCTCAGCTAAATCAAACAAGAGTGTAAGTAGAATACATTGAAACTGCAGTGCTCTACTTGAAGTTTGCTTTAGTTTCTTGGTGTTTTCAATTGTTTGGAGAGGACCCATGGCTTCTCTTTCCCTCTTCAAATCCTCCTCTATTTAAACCATCCATCTAATTTTATTTAGAGTGCCAAATATAGTTGCCTACCTTGCCCCATCGAGGCCTCTGCAAGACTGAGCCTCATTCCCTGCACCAAAAATTTGCTTTGCCTTTAGAGCCGGCAAACACAACATTTGATCCTGTTGGGTTGTGTTATAGTCTTTCCACGACTAACCTACGTAGTGAACCGAGGGGTTAGAGGAGGGGTGGAGCCCCCCCTTTGTTGCGTCAATTACGTAGCGGGGGGGTCACAGGGGGGAAGGAAGCCCCCCCTGCCCGGGGGTTTGAGGGGGGTGGGTAGCCCTCGTCTACGGGGTCTGGGGCAGCGCCCCGGGAAATTTTTTTTTGGACCCTATATTAGGTTGGGCGAACCTACCTATGGTTTTCGGTCCATGGTATTGGATGCTTCGGCATGTATAAATATGTATTGTAACATTGAAAAGAACAATAATGAAAAATCAAGTTGGTAGTCCCGGTTTCGGAATCCAGTGGGAAATCTTTGTGTATATGTGTTTTATGTGTTATGCTCTCACATTTTTATTTTTCTTGTGATTTAGATTTCATATGCAGGTAATTTTTGTACGGGGTTAAAACCTACATTTGGTATCAGAGCTATTTTGGCTTCAAGGGGATGCCTT
>APFE030430736.1:0-26227 GCA_000404065.3 Pinus taeda
CAAATCCCTAATGTTTTAAATTTCAATTTTCCAATATATTACGAGATTAATCAGATTTTGGCCGACTAAAATTTTTATATTAGTCTTTTCATAATCGATATATATACTTTCAAATTTAGCTCCTCGATACATCATTACTTCTTAAATCTATTGATGCATCCCCTAATGATGGACTCACTTGGTAGTCTGAAACGTTGGGTTCATAAAACTCTATAACATGTCATTCCTCCTCTATCTAAAGATATTTTTTTATATTTATTCTATATAATCATTTCATTAAAATTATGTACATATTTAAGAAATTGATATAAACCAAAATTATAAAATTATTTTGAAAAAGATACACGTTAATTTATAGTTGAGCATAAAAACCATTATTGATGTCTCTTATAATAAATTATAAAATGCATATCTCTAGACACATAAATATTTAAAAATTAATTGATATAACATAATGTACATACATAAAAATTTCAATAATAAAAAATTAGTTGAAAATAAGCTTATGGATGACACTTCAAAAAACAAATGTGACCATTCCTCTTGAAAAGAGAATTTTGAATAATACTTATGGAACGAAAAATTAAAACTATATTATAACATAGTCATAAAAACATTTAGAGAAGGAGAAAAAGATAGACTTGTTGGTTTAAAAAAAATATTGAATAATCATTGTTAACTGAAAAGAAACATGATTGTTATTAGGATCACTAATTTTTGATTTTGGGGTTGATTTTAAGATATTGATTGCAATGTTATTGGTTCTTAGGCCCTTAGCTTCAAAATGAAAAAAAATAAAAAAAAATAAATAAGTGATACTATTAGTGCCACTTTTTGATTTGAGAATTGATTTTAAGGTTTCTATTTGTGACGTTATGAGATTGTTGAGGCCATGGTTGCGAACTCTTTTTGTTTTAATGTTCCAAAAGAAGGATGCTACTACTAACATGACTTTTTTAATGAGGGTAAAAGTAATAATTAATGACTTGACATATATAGAGACACAAACTCTAGAGGGTTCTTGTTAAATAAGTATGCTTTAACCTTTGGTTTCTTTACTTAATCTCAAAATTGAGTGGAAAATTTACTCTTTTTCTTCTTTTGGGTGTGTTCTTATGCTTAATTGATATTACATCCTTCTCATGATGCATATGGTAGCATAAATATGTTTGTTTACTACAACTATTTAAATGGAGCCTTAGCTACTTTCTTTAACTCACACTAATCTAGAAACCATCAGCATGTTGTCCTCTAACACTGACCATCATTCCTCCCAAGCATATCCACCAAGGATAGGGTTGGTCTTTTTGACTTAGGAATTTATTTTAAGGTTTTATTGGCAAGCTTATGTGATTATTGAGGCCATGATTGCAAAATGTTTTTGTTTTAACCTTCCAAAAGAAGGATGTTATTATTAACGCCACTTTTGTAATGAGGGAAAAAGTAATAGATAAAGGTGACATATATAAAAGCACAAACTCTAGAGGGTTTCCTTAAATAGTTAAGTATGCTTTAACCTATGGTTTCTTTATTTAGTCTCAAAATTAAGTGGAAATTTTACTTTTTTCTTCTTTTAGGAGTGTGTTTATGCTTAACTAACATTCCATCCCTGCCCTCATTATGCATGTGGTAAAAAAATTATGTTTATTCTCTACAACCATTTAGATAAATCCCTAGCTATTTCCTTTATCTCGCACTAATCTAGAAACCATCGTCATGTTGTCCTCTAACATTGATCATCATCCCTCCCAAACATATCCACTAATGATAGGGTTAGTAAAATAATTTCAGACATGTATGGTTTCTTAGCTAGGCCTATATCTCCTATAGGTTTTGTAATTAGACCATTAGGGTGTTGGTGAACAATTGAGAAGTTCCAATTTTTCTTCCTAATGTTAAAATCACCCATCCATAGATGACTACATTTTAATTACAACTCAAATTAATGTGATAGAAAGGAAGCTAATGGGAAATTAATTCAACGTTCACATCCTGGGATGAAACCAAGGCCTGTGGGTGCATCTATGAATATCCTCTAAGTGACTAATCACATCCAGTAGTGTGGCCTCTAATATTAATATGGTATTTGAAGGGATGAGTAGGGTGTGGATTGTGCCATTATTTTCATAATAACATAACTTGATGGCCAAACATTTAATAACTTTGTCATTACAAAATCCACTTGATTATGCATGGATCCTAACCATGTTCACAAATTCCATGTGCTTCCTTTTACAGACTATGCACTTCTATCTTTTTCTAAAACGATATTCCTCCTTAATGTGACCATAATGACGAATTACGTAATGTTGGGAGGTCCATCCTTCCCCCCAACAATAGAGTTCTTCAAAGTTTCTCTCCTCTCGTTGGAGGGAATTTTTCCTATAGTGTATTCCCTTTGTGCCAACCATTAGAAGTGGTGAAGATATGACAATAGATTACAATGGACAAAATATCATCATAATCTAGAATTTTTGAAAAAGATATGATTACCCACCTCTAATACTATACAATCTATAAGACCTAGTTGTAAATCTAGTTCAATTGAGTATATTTACCAATTTTAAAGCTAACTCACATAAAACCTTCTTAAAACTCATAAATATCACCAACTTGCTTCATGGATGCCTCAAAATGGCTTCACTCCAAAATTCCAATGGTAATGTAGGAAAACTAAACCATACTAGATGGACTATAAAGCTTTCCACTCTAACATTTAAGACCAGGCATCCATTGTTTAAGGGTTAACAAAGCATTACTTTAGTACCGATTTCTTCTCCTTATCCTTTTAACATCCATCACCATTCTTAACAACAAAAGCCATCAACCCTTATGACAAAATATGAAAAATAAGTATATGGTCCATAAATTCGCCCCTACCTTGCAACGTACATGCAAAATCTCCTAACAACGTACATGCAAAATCCAATTCTTTCATAGAGCTTGTTTGATTTATGAAAACATCTTCACTAATCACAATTTAAATTGTCTTATCTCCTTTTTAAATACATCTTCTATTTCACCTTCTTCTCAATAACCCTTACAAACTATGACACTCTAATAATCCAAGATACTCCAACTAATTTTGTAATACCTAATAAAACTTTTAAATTGTGACCACCCAAAAACATTAACCTAAATAATTATATAAATAAACTATTTTAAATCTTCAATACTTCTATAAATTTTTTTGATTAGCGTCGAGCTTTTAAAAAAAATTAAAATTTAAAATTAAAATAATTTATACATACAAATTACGATAATTAAAAAATGTGAACGACTTAACGTTCCCACCCATCCAGTGATTCAATTTAAGGGAACACAATCCGCCTAATAAAATCCGTTTAGTTTATAACCTAGATGATTCATTCCCTGTTTTTGGGCTCAACAAGCAAAGCGATAATGATTGAAATGATCTGTCATCATGTAAGAAGTCCTATTGGGAAAAGGTAAATTCTTATATTTATCAAATCAATGTTTTGGAAACTAGAAAATGCCCCCTGTGCCCAGTCCTCATTAACCATGTCCAAAGGTTCCGTCTTATAATCAATTAGGGCTTCGTTCCCCATCCTCGAACTCCGTGTTGGTGAGGAATAATCACATTTCCAAATGATTAAGAAAAGGACCCCTCATAATAAAACAACAATAATAGAGTTTTTAAATATATTGAATACTCTAAGAAAAAGACCCCTCATAATAAAACAACAATAATAGAGTTTTTAAATATATTGAATACTCATCGCTTCCAAATGAGTAAGAAAAAGACCGCTCATAATAAAACAATAATGGAGTTTTTAAATAAAAAATATGTTTGAACTACGAAAAACATAAACCATTCAAACTAAAAATCTTCTTAGACTTAACCATGAAAAGTGAATAAAATTCTTCCGAAACAAAACGTGCAAAACTGAGAAAGCCGACTTCTATTGACGAAATTCAAAATGAGTCACAATGATATCAATTTTTTTTTAATAAGAAAAAGGTTATGGTTGGAAGTTTCGATCGAAGTTTCCATCAGGGGGCTCAAAGGCATTATTTTTTTTTAATAAGAAAAAGGTTATGGTTGGAAGTTTCGATCGAAGTTTCCATCAGGGGGCTCAAAGGCATTTTTGTTGACTGGAATAATAACACTGAATCTAGAAACTTGCCTTCCAAGGAAACCTGTCCTCTTTTCGAAATATAAATATAGCATATATTTCATTAGAACGCCAATTTTTATAAACAATTGCAGAGCGCGTTTATCAGTTTGATTTTGATCATCATCATGACGATGCAGGGTGCCTTCAAAGTGATTGCAGGTTGCTTTAAGGGGCAGAATTCTTCTTCTTATCTGCCAAAGGAATCGTGTAAAGGGAACGAGAAGAAGGAAGAAGAGGGCGCAAAGAGCAAGAAAGCTGCAATACCCACCTCCTACTTCCCTCTCGGATCCAACCTCTCCCGCTTATAGGGAATGCCATATTAATACTTTTACAAGTTTGTTCCATTTATTTGCAGACTGAATCATCCGCCTGTTCCATTTATTTGGAGACTGAATGAAGCACAACAACACTGCAATTCCAGTCATTCTCCTTTCTTTCAAAGTATAGCATCCTTGGAATTTGGTGCCTGGTAACTGAGCACAAATTCTGAGCTTGAATTTTCATGTCTACAATGCATGAATTTTTCTCGGGCATCACTTCATCGGTTGTATTTCTTTTTAAGAAAACCAGTTTTACAAAGAGATCAAGTTTGTGTATTTAAGAAAATATTTTTAATCTAATTTACAGTGAGTAGATGAATCAACTTATGATGGTTTGAAGTTGTACTTTTATTACATTCTATATATTAACACTCTCTTTTCATTTCACATCTAACGAGAGCCACAAAGATCAATTTATAGGAAACATTTGTAGAATTGGATGAAACATTGTAAATTCCAAAAAAAGTTGTCATGTGAAATGCATTACATCTTGTTACCTTCCATTTGAAATTGTTGTTAAGGATATATAAATTAGCTCTCAAAGTATGGGAAGGTCGAGCTCCTGCAGACAGACAGTTTTAGGGATTCTTTGGCCACATCTATCACTGCGTCCTCCAGCTTGTGTTTTGAATCCAATGCATTAACCATGAAAACATCTAATGCATATAAATAAACACTAGTGTGGATAGACTATTATCTAAAGTCGTCAATACTTCCATAGATGTTTTCATTAATGTTAACAATTATTAACTTGTCACAAGCTAAATCAAAGTTATCTAAAAATTAGAAAAAAAATTCTAAAATAAACCGCGTCTAACCTTAAACCCTGCCTCCCTAACTTTAAATTAAAACAACACACTACTAAAGCGTAATAAAGCCGTTTTTTAAATCCTAATAAAACTCTTTACTCTTTCAACTAGGCGATTCATTCTCTAATGTTCTGATTCAATATCATAAAAGACCATAATGTTCTTTCCCTTATCGATTCAATAACATAAAACATCATAAAAGTATAGCCCAAAGTGAAATTCGTTAAAATGTTCCACAATCCCTCAAGAACTTTAGAAAGTCCTAGTGAAAAAAGGTATACCAACTGATTTCTTGAAAGAAGAAATTTCCCTTTACATAGCCTTCATATTTTAGTTGGAAATTATTAATTCTACTTGTCTATGATTGTAATTCTCCATTTGAGGAGTTTGTTCCTATATAATAGGGATTTAGTTTTCTCTAGTTTAGTGTGTGGTTGAGAGAATCTCTCAACCACACTAGTGTACGTCCAAGATAGAATTCCTATCTTGAGACTATTAATTGTATAAATATGTATGTAATTTCCCTCATTCAAATTATTAGAATATACTATTGATTGAGCTAATTTTATCTTGGTATCAGAGCCTGTGAGGGCCTGGCCCCTCTTTGGCTTGGCCCCTCCTGGGCTAATGGAAAATAAAGAATTTAGTATTTGTTTGTCCATCATCCGCTGTCGAGACTTGTGGATGTGTGGATGTGTTGAGCGAATAAGCAGACTTTCGGCGAAGAAGGATTTGTTTGCTTCCATTTGATTATCGCGGCTTGGGAACTTCGGCCTCGCGCGCTGGCTCGAGCATGCCGTCGATCAGGGTTTCGATTCCGATGAGGCGCAGAGTTTCTTTGACAAGCATGGGTTAGCAGTTCGAGCCGTGGGAGTGCTTGTCGAAGATGCTCGAGACGCTTTCCAGAATAGCGTGGAAAACGGTGTCGTGGCTGTGCTGGAGCCATGCGATCTTGTCGATGAGGCCACCGGCGGGAAGGTCTGTATGTCGGAGGTTAAGCTTTACGGAGATGTGGTTCTTCGTTTTGTAAGCCAGGACGGTTACAAGGGCCCCTTTTTTGCCCAATTACGAGCCCGTTTAGTCGGTTCACTTGTCCTATGGAATCATTCGGGTCTACCACGCTGTGGGGAAAGTGGAGAAACTTGAGGAAGCCATCCAATATGTGGCCAAGTTTAGCGGGTTTCACCGTTTTGCCGAGTTTACGGCAGAAGACGTCGGGACTGGAGAGAGTGGCCTGAATTCGATGGTGTTGGAGAGCAATAATGAGATGGTTCTATTGCCCATGAACGAGCCTGTGTTTGGGACCAGTCGATCTGTTGGAGAAGTTCTTGAGCTTAAGAACGCGAATGTTGTCTTTTTGAATCTGGGAATTTTTATTTTTTTTATCCGTGCATTGTAATCATACTTACAGTTTTTTCATGGTGGTGGAAATTTTTTGGCGGACGGCAGGACAAAGTCTTTGCATATGGGCTCCCTACACGTCACAGACACTTGGCCTGCACATCCATGTTTGGCTTTGATCCATGGTTTTTTCCTTAACATTTCAAATTTTAAGGGGTTTCATGCTTAACTTTGAACGTATGATGGTTTTAGGAGTGTTCACTCTTAATTTTAAGGCGAAATCGGTGCAGATCGGTGATGTCCAGCAACAAAACTGGAGTTCTCTGGAGTTCAACTGAATGGAGGTTTTGATTCTACAGAGAATCGGGTGGATGAATCTTACATCCCGGCGTGTGGATATCCTGGATCCGGGTAACGCAGCAATACATGGAATTGGTTACAATTTCCATATAACATTCAATGAGATGCTCCGAGAGTATTGACTCTTGGAATGCAGAAATATCTGTGATTCCAAGGCAGAAAGTTTAGCAGGAGTGCTACTGAGGGTGTTTTCACCTGGACGCAGCATAGTTTGGCCCGACCCTTAACTTGTCAATGTCAATACTCTTTGACTCATTTATTTGTGAATCTTTGTTTCAGTCAAAGAGATCCACCTGGGGGTAAAGCCACTCAACCAGATTTACACAGTGGGTTCTTCCCACACTATGCGCTTTGCACGGGTGCAGGATTTGTGCTATGGATTGCTGTGGGTTTCTTTAATTTGGCAGCAGGGACTCATGTCTTGGAGGCCCTCCTTGTGATGGACGGATTAAATGAGTATGTTCTGCCTACATTGCAGTTTATCAATGGATTGCTGGCCCTGTTTGTGGAATTCTCCATACCCTTTGGCCCTATTAATATTAATATCAATGTTTATAGCAACAGCTCCAGATCTGATCCAAAAACCGTGAGTAGTATTCTGTCTCGTCGCTCCAAGATGATCAGATCTCTGCCCAAAGTCAAGTATGGGGGTTTAAGAAAATCAGAAGATTTATCTTAAAAGGGCCACAGCTCCTTCCGCATCGATGCCCACAGAGGCAAAGGCAGAGAGAAGAGATGAGATGCTGCCATTTTTATACTGTCAGCGCGAACGGGATCAAAGAGATGGTGCATCAGGCGTAACGATTGCCCTCCACGCCTGGCCCCTCCTCGGCTTCGTCCATCTTGGGAAGCTCCCTTGTTACTTCGGTTCCCTTTTCCGTGGAATGTAGATTTCGTCTTCATGCTCATTTTGAAGCAGCGCTGGACTGTTGAAATCGAATGGGCGGTGCATTGGTCAAATTTGTAAGTAAAGACGCGGAAGGATTTGTTCCTATTCCGCTTAGCGCATCATTCAAGAAAGAGAAGAGTCTTGTTAGTAACTATGCATTGGTCACAGCGGCGCTGAGAACGTGACACTAATGTCAGATGCAGAAATCGAAGAATTGCAATCCCGTACAGTTGTTGCAGAAAATCTGCCAGAAGACCATACCAATGAAAATATCAAGAAAATATTTGCTGTTGTTGGCAATGTGAAGACTGTGCGTATTTTCCATCCTCAGGCAGCAAGCAAGGGAACGTATGGCTGCAATTTCTGAAGCTGTGTCAGAATCTGTGCATTTTTTGCAAGATGATGCATCAAAAGAGCTCCGCTAGGCGCAGAGATAGTGGGTTCCTCAGTAACATTGAAATGTTTTTTGTGGGGGACAACATATTGGGCTGTCGTGCAGTGGTCTGCATATTGGACAGGGTTGCATTGGCTCTTGTTTTTTGGCGCCCTGTGTGTGGCCTGAAGATTGTGGATCAGGCTGTGGATTATACTTGGGTAAATGTTTTTTGGTAAAGTATTTTTTGGAATTTAAATTGATATACATATTGACATTGCAGACCTTAATATGAATTTATTTTGTTAGAATTCGCGACTCTAACGAATGATAGGTTCATGGATGTTCCAAGAATTTATTTGACAAAGATGCCCAAGATGTGAACTTGGGAAAAAGGAGCAGCAACAACAATTATGGTGGACAACAAAGTAGATTTTTTGTTTTAGTGTGGTTTGTGGAATAGACTCCCTAGCATATTATTGTAATAATCATTGTATGTACCAGAAACTCCAAATGTTGAAATGTAAGCCTTGCTAAGGAATTTGAAAGTTCGTGGTGATCTCAAAACCACCTTGTAATGGTTTGTGGTCAGCCTGAAACCATCTTTTTTCACTGTAATGTGATGGTTGGTGGTGAGCCAGAAACCGTCTATAGAGCCTTAGTGGCTACAGGAGTTGCTCGATGGTGGAAAATTGAGATCCTTGATCAGCTCGGTGGTAGCAAATCGGATCTGCCCGGTGGTGGCAAATTGAGATCCTTGATCAGCTCGATGGTAGCAGATTGGATCTGCCCGGTGGTGGCGAATTGAGGTTCCGTGATCGGACCTGCCCGGTGGTGGCGAATCAGAGCTCTGTGATCTGCTCGGTGGAAGCAGATGAAGTCGACGGATTTTCCCGGTGGTGGTAAATCGGACTTGCCCGGTGGTGGCAGATTGCCTTTGTGGCTGTGTGTACACAGGAGCTTTGTGCTCGTAGGAGCAGGTGGACTGCAGTAACACCTGGCTTGGACTCAGATGATTCTTTCTGAGTAGAAGGGGATTGGTGCGTTTTTTGCGCTGACAGCAGCGCCAGGAAGGCCAACTGGCGTGTCTGTTAGGCCATTAATTGCGCCAATGGCGCGGGTTTATCATTCAGGATCGCGCCAATTCACCTTCAAGTGGATCTGCAGGAGAGGCAGATCGGATCAATATGGCTGTATTGGAAACGCCAAATTTGCAGATTGTGGATCTGTCCGAGGGTGGCAGATTGTGTTTTTTGGAGGTTTTGTACATGCAATTCGCCCGATGGAGGTGGATTTGACTATCATGAAAAATAGTCATTAAGGGGGGGAGTTTGAAATTATTAATTCCTACTTGTCTATGGTTGTAATTCTCCATTTGAGGAGTTTGTTCCTATATAATAGGGATTTAGTTTTCTCAAGTTTAGTGTGTGGTTGAGAGAATCTCTCAACCACACTAGTGTACGTCCAAGATAGAATTCCTATCTTGAGACTATTAATTGTATAAATATGTATGTAATTTCCCTCATTCAAATGATTAGAATATACTATTGATTGAGCTAATTTTATCTATTTTCCCGTGTAGAATAGGAAATCAAATAGTAACCATGCCAAAAAGTTTTATTATAATTAACGAAGAGAATAGACCACTCATTAAAACAAGAATATGGTTTTTAAATAAAAGATATAGTCAGGACTTGGCCCATCACAAAAAAATGGACCATGCAAATTAAAATTCTTCATAAACTTACCCATGAAGGAAATGAATAAAATTCATCGTAACCACAGAAAAGCCAACGGCCAACTTTGGTTGACAAAATTCAAGCTTTGTAATTTTTCGAAATATAAATACGTTGTTACAATGCCAATTTATGTAAACAATTGCAGTCTTTCAACTCTTTATTGCGGCAGACCGCGTTTATCAACTTGGTTTTGATCGACATGATATGCATGGTGCATTCAAAGTGATTCCAGGGTGCTTTAAGGGGCAGAATTATTCATCTTCTTCTTATCTGCCAAAATAACCGTGTAAAGGGAATGAGAAGAAAAAAGAGGAGGGTGCAAAGAGAAAGAAAACTCCAATACCCACCTCCTACTTCCCTCTCGGCTCCAACTTCTCCCGCTTATAATGAATTCCATGTTACAACGCCAATTTATGTAAACAATGGTAGTCTTTCAACACTATTGCAGCAGAGCGCGTTTATCATCTTGATTTTGATCAACATGATATGCAGCGTGCATTCAAAGTGATTCCAGGCTGCTTTAAGGGGCAGAATTATTAATCTTCTTCTTATCTGCCAAAAGAATCGTGTACAGGGAATGAGAAGAAGAAAGAGGAGGGCGCAAAGCGAAAGAAAAATCCAATACCCACCTCCTACTTCCCTCTCAGCTCCAACTTCTCCCACCAATAATGAATGCCATGTCAATAGTTTAGACAGTTTGTCCCATCTATTTTGGAAACTGAATTATAGATTTTTTATTTTTATTTATTTTTTCCAATGTAAGTTTAATATATAAAAACTATTTAGGGTTGAAATATTATAATAAGACTTAATTAGACTTCTCTTGTAGCAGGGTTGGAATTTGGATTTCTTTTTACCTTTCATACAATTTCTTTTTGACGTTTTGGGTCTTTATGCTTCCTTTGCTTCCGTCAAGAAACATTATATTTAAAAATTTTCCCTTCAATATTAATGTTCTCATAATAAATTAACCCTTCACCAATAAAAACTTGATTAAAAAAATCACCCTTCCATGACATAATTATGTTAAAAAATTTCACAAATTTATCATAAGTAAAAAAACAAAATGACCATGACACACAAATGACTTATTAAATCTTGAATCTTGGTTTGAAATTTTATGGAACACTAACAATCAAATCTTCGGAACAATCAAATGTCCCTGAGGTGGACATGCCATAGCATTTGTATATATGATATATGGCTAAGCAGATCTTATGGGACATATAAGATGGTCAACATAGTAAAAATATTGAATGCTATCAATAAAAACTCAAAAATAGATTTACTAATATGGTTTATGTTATGATTTACATAATCAAATAGATATTATTGGATTTAAAAATAAAATATACATTTCATTGTATATATTTTAGCATTGCTTTGGATCATAGGATATACACTAATATTAATAAAATTGAATGGGTAGTATAACCTTTTAAAAACTAAAAGACTAAGCTTATAACAAATGGACATTGTAGATCTCATAACATCATGTTATAGGATTATGTTATGATAACGTCACAAAAATTTCTATCTCTATACATGTGATAGAAATAGTCTCATTACACTAACTCACACCAAAAACTTGTCAATTCCCTGATAGAAACACATTACTCACACCAAAAAATCATCAATTCCAAGCTAGAAAAATATTACTCACGCCAAATATTTATCAATTCCAACATGTACAAAGAGACTTGTTACATTGATGATTTTATCTCCCTCAAAGGAATAGGTTCAGAAATAACCATTGTTTTTAACAATTCTAAAACATAAACTCTCTTATACCTAATTCACACCAAAAAATTTCCAATTCCAACCTAGAAGAAGAGACTTATTGCATTGATATTTTTTCTCCCTGGATGGAATACGATCCAGGAGGATCTCCAGACACCATTGCCATGGTAAAGCTCAAAAATTTGAAGTGGAAAAAATCTGATTGACTTCATATTAGATCAAAGTGTTCGTCGCCCTGATTCCAACCGTGTTAACGACACTCCAATCCAAGTCCATATGAAGAAGATATGAGCAGTCAAAGTTCATGGTTGACTTACCCATGTGGCAGGCTTAAGGAGAGCGCAATTTGGTAAGAATCCAGCATCGGAAACTCGCCTGTTTTTTGAGTGAAATTGTGGGTCTATTAATTTTCCTAATATCCTCTAAGGTTCAAGAAAATTTTCAAATGGGTTATAAGTTCTATTAAAAAGGGCGGCAGACCATGATCCTCGCCACCCCTGGTGGAACCATGACTCGATATATTTTTGAAAACAAGAAAAAATTACAAGAATGGGGTGGGCAGCTATGACCTCGTTGCCCCTAAAACTACCATGTAACAAAATCAATATATTAATGGGGCGGGCGGCCATGACCCCACCGCCCCCGGAAACACCATTGCATTAACATACGGGGGTCGGGGTTGACTGCCCTGCCACCCCCTCCATATTACTTACACGGAACGGTCAGCAGAGGTTTGGGGAGTAGATCACCAGACCCTCCCTTGTTACACTTTAATTCAATGAATATGTAATAAAAAAGGGATGAGCAAGATTTGATCCCCCAACCCCTCCTCAACCATTTTCCTTATTTGCCAACGTGCTAAACGGCCTTTGTTGGGAAGTCCGTCGATAAAATTTTACTTAAACACTTCTGAATAGTGCGACGGGGGGAGAGAAGCATGGATTTCGAGACAGAGGAGGTGGAACCTTGAGAAGGCCTGTGACAAGGGGTAGAACCTTGTGTGAGCACATTTTCCAGGGGATCATTTTTGGTCCACTGTCAGAATTAGGAAAGTTTTATATCGATTTTTCACTTCTCAGTGACAAAAAATCCATGGTGTTGTTAGTTTCTGCAATAGAGCTCTCCATTTTTTGGCCATTTTCCAGATTGCAGGTATAAGACTCCTCTTGTAAATGTTGATTGTACTTCTTCTTTCTCATGCCACTTGATGAATGAAAGCCTCCCCATTGATTGAGCAGGGCCCAGAGACATAGTCCAAATTGGACGAACTCCATTATCAAGTCTCTTGTCTTCTTTTCATGTGTTTATGTGTTTCTCCTCTTCTTTCATGTGCACA
Organism: Pinus taeda; assembly: GCA_000404065.3. Taxonomy (NCBI): domain Eukaryota; kingdom Viridiplantae; phylum Streptophyta; class Pinopsida; order Pinales; family Pinaceae; genus Pinus; species Pinus taeda. The sequence continues at coordinate 13,047 of APFE030430736.1, forward strand.
TTTAAATTCTATCGTTAAGCTGTAATTTATCCATATTATTTAATACATATATAAGCAAAAGGTCTTGGATCAGAAGTCGAGAAATAACAATTATTATAAAAAATTCTAAAACAAAAATAGTCTCTAACACATAAATCACACCAAAATATTATTAATTCCAAGCTAAAAACACATTACTTAGACCAAAAAATTATCAACTCCAAGTTAGAAACACATTACACATTACTCACACAAAATTTTTGTTAAGTTCAAGTTAGAAGAAGAAACTTATTACATAGATATTGTTCACTAGATGGGATAAGTTCATAAATAATAATTAATATGAACAATTCTAAAACAAAAGTAGTCTCTAGCACATAACTCAGACCACAATCCAGTCAATTCCATGATAGAAACACATTACTCACACCAAAAACATGTTAATTCCAAGATAGAAGAATAAATTTCTTGTATTGATATTTTACCTATCTAGAATGAATAAGTCTATCCTTTCACTCAAAAGTTTAGGTAACCAAATTACTGAAGGTTATCTCTTTCCTGGTTAACGAGGAGGTCTTCAATGATATATGTGTGAGAGACATCAAGGTTATCCTTTTCATTCCTCAGCAACATGCCTTCAATGATACTTATATGTGTGAAGGAGGGTTATCCCTTTCCTTCCTAAGAAAGAGTCATTCAATGACATACATGTGTGTTTGTGACTATATTTAAACCTTCTCTCTAATGACATGAATTTTCAAAACTAAGAACAGATCTCTTGAGTGATACCTGATCTCCTGCAAACAATAACCAAACATGAATTCCTACTAGGAATAATAGATTTCCTCTTCACCATTTTCAACCCACATAGCATAAGTTGAAGTAATTAATGAGCAACAGCTGTAGCTAAAGCTCGTACCAAGAATATTCACGTAAACATTAAGATCAAAACAATCATAAACATACAAAGAATGAAAACTATTAAAACAACAAAACACTCTCCTTGTTACTTAATATTCATACGATACTACAACAACACGAAATACAACACACCCACTTCCTCAAATTCCAAAGCCAAGTCATGAAAGATTGCAAAAATAGCTTGAAGCTCACTCAAATGAATAGTAATACGGCCACTTGGAATACACAACAAACTTGAACCCAAATACTATAACAACCCCAAACTCTTAACTGTTGGCCATGGCCACCAGAGCTTCAACTGAGTAAGTGAAGCTCAGTACATGGAGAGAAACATTATCAAGATCAAACCATTTATGCATCTTATAGACTGTTGGATTCCTCTCATAATCCCCATCGAGAATTCTAGAGTTAATCTCCATCAATAATTCCAGAGTGGGAAACTAGAGGCCCATCCCATTTTTCCCAAGCCCCATGTCCATTTTTCGATCCTAGATTTGAATTTCTACATTTCTTTCCAACGACATCCCATTGTTGTTTCTCTTCCTCCTTCTAACACCAAAATACTCAATGGAAAATCCAAACTAAGTAAAATAAAACAGTGGAGGCCAATAACATAACTTTTTTCACAATGATTTTTTGTATAGATTGTAAAGGGTGATATTGCAAAAATATGGAGTGCACTTGGTGAACATTAGAGAGATACTTTAATAATTCCTGCATGAAATAACTAAGAGTATGCTTTGACAATATTATGACATCACATGTCCATATTTATTAGGAACAAGTTGTTAGTCCTTTTAACCCTTTTATTTTCTTCAATTTTTCATATCTTAATGTTGGTGTGAAAAGGGAATGATCCATTTTTTAAATTTGGACTCATAAAATAATTGTACTAAAAGTAACTAAATTTCCCACACATGTGATTGTTATATTTGGAAAATTAACAGAACATGTAAAATCTTCATCCAACTATCCAAATGCAACACCACAGAGAGATCCAAACCAACACAATAATATTACAACGAACAAGTGAATAACATATCAGATTTCCCACCCATAATTTCTCCTTCATTGTATTGGAGAGGGTAAGGGAATGAAACCTATATCTCTAGCATCATACAAATGGTATTAATAAAGTGGGAGAGGTGTACCAAAGTCAATTTCCTTTCTCACCTTGACTTGTACTCCTCTATGGCTTCATTTGTCCACCTATTATCCATAGACCATGATTTTCTATACATGTTTATTTATGAACACCTTGTTTTCTCTGAGACCTAGTAAAATGACCTTTGTTAGTTGTAGGAAAAGTTACTATCGAGTTGAGCTAAAGATCCATCTTTTAGAAACACAAATAAAAAATATAAAAACCAAATCCTCAATTAACAAAACTGAAAGGCTTTTTCTGTTTTACAAGCTACCCTAGCCTAAAGCTATTGGTGGTGCCAGCTCTCAATTCCATGATGTATATGATTATTCTTTAATTATGACACATAGCTGCAGGCCAAGTGTGTCCTTTCTCTTAGATTTATTGGGGAAGCTTCCCGCACATATCCTCCATAAGATTTTAATCGTACAGAACCATAGTGCTAGGCTACCAGCAATTATCTAACCAATATTAGTGATAAACCTCTTGCCAACTTCAAGTTCTATGAGTTCAATTTATTTATGTTATCTATGCAAGTTCAATAGAGCATTAATAATGTTTTTGGAATATAATTGACCATCAAAAATACATTTTGCAAAATTCAAGACAGATCACATGATATGTTCATGAAAAATATTTAAACTTATTTAATGGCCAAATTTACCTATGACATATATTTTTCCACTCTAATTCCAACCCTACTTGGTAGAGGTAACTTACTTTAAAACTATATTCTTACTGTAGTTTATGGTCAGCAATAGCAATTCAGTTTAATTCTTATGTAAGGTTAAGTTGTTTGATGAATTTTTAAACTCATTTAGTATTCATACCTCCATCCTATCAACTGACAGATAGTCGAAAGCGAAATATCCGACAGATGGTGGTTGGTCCATAAGATGGTTCATTACTTGATGACTCTTACTGTGGAAGCTCCGACGAGCCGAGTTGTCAATATTTTTGATCCTTTAAAGTTCATCAACGATGGTCAGAGGCGGTTACGTTTTAAATGGAGATCAAGTGAAAGCTCAAAGATGTGGTGGTTAAAGAGTGAGTTTGTGAGATTCTAGAGTGGATGTGAGTGTTGATGAAGACCAGTAAGACATATATTATCTTTGTTGTTATAATATGTGTTTTCAATGTTCTCCATGTAAGCATTAAGGGGCAGTGTTGGAAGTAATTCTTCCATGTCATGTGTAGTTGTCATTGTGAGTCCCTAGGCATCAATCTAGAAGTTGTTGATTCTTATGTAATGAGTTGGAGCCATTATCTAGAGGTGTTGAAGCCAATGTGTAATTTACTATATATGTAATTGTTGAAATGAATAATAACATAGTGTGAGATTTGTATTGTGCAAAATATGTTTCTTAGCCCTCTTACATTTTCTAATAATATCTCCTTTAGGTTTTGTAATTAGAGCATTAGGGTGTTGGTGAACAATTGGCAAGTTCTCATTTTTCTCCCTAATGTTAAAATTCACCCATGCATATGTGGCTACATTCTAATGAGAACTTAGACTAATGGGATAGAAAGGAAGCAAATGGCTAGTTGACTCGACATTCACATTGGTAAGTGCAAGTATTGCAGCAAGAATGCTACAACTCCTAGGCTACCAACTTTACTTTTATCAACCCAGTAGTTCGTAACAAACTTGGAAGAATTGGTGCTATATGCACAAGTACTAGTTATCACTGCAGGTTGTCACTCGGTCAGCCGACACAAGATCACTAGGAGCTGAAGCCAACTTCTATAGATTTTAGAATAAGCTCTATGTGTGAAGCCTGTGAACTCAAAAGAAAGGGGACATTGTTACTAGGAGCACCATTTTTAGATTCAAGGATTGATTTGAAATTTTGGTTGCAATAGTCTAGATTCTTAGACCAATGATTTCACAACATTGTGAGATTGTTAAGTTCATGATTGAAAAAGATTGTTATTTCAACTTGCCAAGAGAAGATGTTATTGTTAGTGCCACTTTTCGAAATGGGGTTAAAAACAATGATTAGTGGATACATATAAAAAACACAGAGTCTACAACGTTCTTGTTAATTAAGTGTGCTTTAACATATGATTCCATTATTAGGTCCCTAAACTTAGGTGCAACTCTTTTTTTTTATTTTCTTTAGTAGTGTATGTACCCTTAGATGACCTTCCATCTGGGTCCTCATGATGCATGCGCGAGCATAAATATGTTTCTTCACTACAAACATTTACATAGAGGCCTAGCCATTTTTTTACCTCACACTAATCTAGAAACAATCCTCATCTCATTCTTTAACCTATATTTATGATAGTATAATTGACCATAATTCCTCCTAGGCATATTTGGCAATGATAACATTAGTAAAATCATTTTATACATGTAGGGTTTCTTACTTCAGCATATATCTCCCTTAGATTTTGTGACATGTTGGTGAACAATTGAAAAGTTCCCATTTTTATCCATAATTTCGAAATTCACTCATGCATCTACGACTATGTTCATATTACAACCTAAATTGATGGGTGAAGGAGGGATCTAATGGGGAGAATATGAAACATTCATATCTTGGAACAAAATCAATGTACATGGGTGCTTCTATTGATCTCCTCTATGTGATTTATAACTTTCAATAGTCTGATCTGTGAGATAAATGTGGTATTTGAAGGGATGAGAATTTTATTAGTGATTGGCATACATTCTGCTAATATTTCACAATAACATCACAAATGACCAAAATATTCACAACAGTAACATTAGAAATCCAGTAATATTCACAACAGTAACCTTTACTGTAAAACATATTAAAAGTTCAAATACCCCTTGTTAGTTGTGTGGACCCCGCATTGAGGTGTGCATGGGTTCATTTATGGGTATGGTGTTAGCAGTTAAGTATGAACTTAACATAGTTGTTGGTTCTTCTAAATGCAACCAATAAAAAATAGATAAATATCTTTAAATTGATATCTTAAATAATATAATTTTAATTTACATATATTAATTTGTAATCAATTTTATATATTATATATATATATATATATATATATATATATATATATCTATGTGTGGTTGTTAATTTTTTTTAATAAGAATATTGAATAAATAACTTATTAAAAAATTACAATGTGTATATAAATAAATTACTAGAAAATCTAGCTTATTAAATATATTAAACAAGTCATTATTTTATATGATTTTATAGTCCTTTTATTTGTAAAATTGTTTTCCTTTTTAACTATTAATATAAACCATATATATGTACCATTGAAACACATGTAACAATTATCATGAAAAGCTTAACAAAGCATCTAGTAATTTCCTCAAAGGACATTTTTAAAAATTGAAAATTGTATTTCTAAAATATTAAACAAAAATATAATGAAATTGCTAATCGAAAGTATAGTGGCCATCATGAGAAATAATGACATAAAAACTGATCAAATGACTACAAGAAATATAATCATTGGTGGGGGTGGGGTGGCGACATTTATAATGTACATGTTTGGTGGAGTATCTTAACTATCAATAATTGCATTCCATCTATTATGGGTCATTAAAAAATGAGGTCGGTTCTAATCCATTTTTCCTTGTCTATCATGCAAATTTTCCTTGGAAGTGGCCAACTATACTCAAGAAAACATATCACTTTTCAATTAAAGGAAGATAAAAACAACTACAATTTTATCTATTATATAGTTATTTGTATCCACAAATCAAGAGATTTGAGGGCCATTCCAAAGATGACTTGGAAAATGGAAACAACCAAAATGACCACTTACACCTCCTTGAAATCCTCCTCCTCTATATATTCCTCTCTATATGAATCATGGGAGAAAGTCTCCATGTTCATTAAAGTTCCCAGAGCTGCCATTTTTTATGTCAATGGCCTTGAAAAAATGTCAGCCAACTTGTTTTTCTTTCCCTTGTTATACGTGATCACGAAATGGAATTTCTATAAAAACCCCATCCACTTGTAATGTCTAGTTTATTGTAACTTACTCTACGCATATAGATATTATAACAGTGGATGACTGTTTGAGTGACTAGACCTTTTCTCATTAGACAGTGTCTCCACTTTTTGACAACTTGTACCAGAGCATAGAGCTCCTTATCAAAGGCAGGGTAGTTGAGAAACATGCCCATGAAACACTTCAGAATGGTAGCATAAAATCCTTCCACCCTGCATCAAGACTATGTCCGTAGCGTTTCTACTAGCATCCGAGTGAATGCATGAAGATGGGTTACACTTTTGAGCCAAATGTGATAAAGAAATTTCCAAATTTTACTCTTTTATTGAATTGAAGCCCTCAAAATTTATTTAAGAATTGGGAATTTTAATTCAGAGTAAAAAGACAATTTGCGAAGAATTGTGTTGTTGTCCTAACGATATTTTCTGTAAAAAAAAATGGTGTCTTATAATTTGTCAATTTTCCATTAAATGAAATGCTTGCCCTTGCAAGTTTTCAAACATCTTAAGAAGTATGCATGTGTTTGCATAACATAACTTAGCCTAAAATTTGTAATTTAAAAAAAAATTACATATGAGCATGATCTACATAGAGAGAACTAAGCTTTTCATCTTACAAATTTATTTTTATGCAAAACTATATCTTTTATTAATTTTCGAAGTTGTTGAAGTAATATTTCAATTGAATTTTTTAGGCACATGTGTTCATGTAAGATATTTTTTCTACTCTTTAAATAAATCAAAAAACCAAGAATACCCCTTTGAAGAGGACTAGTAAATGAAGATATTTGTATTTATTGGATTTTTTCATTTTGTATAGTTTATGTAATTTATTTTTTATTCACATCCTTTGAAACCTTCCAAAAAAAATTCAACCATTTTGTTTAAAATAAATTAGATGAAAAATATCATATGAATTCAAAAATGTCAAATTTGTATGCCATTGGATAGAGGATTCCTTCATGAATCCAACATGATTAGCTCCGCCACATAAGAGCAAATTTTTCCCAAATTTGGCTAGGGTACAAAATGGTGTTATAGAGAAATTTATAGAAGGGGAGCTAAAATTCCATTTTTATGCCCTCAACAACTTGATCATGCACTTAAAAAGCCCACTTGATCGCTTAGTGTAAATTTTGAGATAGCTCAATCGAGGGTTTAACAAACTCTTGATGAAGCTCTTGGCATGGTTAAAAGAAGGGATAAATCGAGTTATAGCTCGATCGAGCCCTTGAAACCATAATCTCCCTGTTGTGATTTGGGTAGGAAGTTTAAAAAGAATAGCTTGATCGAGCTCCTACGTAATTATTGTGGGCTATTAGGAGCTTGATAAATGATTTATTTTTAAGCACTCAAACAACTCTATTGAGGGCTAAAATATAGCTTGATCGAGTTTCTTTTTTCTCCCTCCTAACTCATGTTTTTGCTAAAATTGTAACCCATCTTCATGCATTCACTGATCCATCTCCCCTTTCAATGGCTACTGCAAGGTTGATGCAAGAACTAGTGCTTGATTGATTTTGTTTTGCAAGTCCTCAAAAAATTTCCCCTAAACCTCCCCCCACTATAAACTCTTGCCACTCATTGTTATGACATGGAGTGGTGTAGATGCTACCAAAAATGAGGCTTCCTCAGATACTATGTTTCCGTAAATAAAATCATGATTTCTGAAATGTTGGCAGGCACCAACCACTTCATGAGGTATTCCATATTTTCAAGGTCTATCTTAAGCCCCCCTCCACCAATTAAATAACATAAATACACCAAAAGTAGTTATGAAAGCTCTAACGTCTTGATATTTGCCAATAAATGGTGCTTCTTCAATTTCTCTAGAAACTACATGAAATGCAATATGTGCTCCTCCTGGGTAGCAATATACATCAGTGTATCATCCAAATATAAAAGAATAAATGTATCTAGACATCGATGGAATAAATCATTCATTAATCTCATGAACATTGTTGGTGCATGACATAGACCAAATGGAATGAATAAGGAGTCATGCAACCCTTGTATGGTTTTGAAGGTCCTCTTCCAGGTATCTTATAATTTTAATTGATCCTAGTGATACTATAATTTTAAATATTTCTTAGTAAAGTATTTTTCTTTCTACAACTGAAATCGCATGTCATCGGTCCTCAATATAGGATACCTACCTTTGATTGTAATCTTATTTGAAACTTTATATTGAATTCACATTCACTAAGTCCCATCCTTATTTGGCATAATAATGATGGGTTATTGACATGGTGATGTACTTGGTGGAATAACCACTTACTCGAATTATTGTTGCAACTACTTATTCTCTTCATTAGCTTCTAGAATGGACTATTTATATAGCCTAATATTGGGCAATGAAGATTCTAGAAACAATTGGATTTCATGCTACAGTTCCCTGTTGGGTGGTATTCATTTAAGTTCTTATAACACTCCCATATATTCCCATAGAAACTCTTCTAATTGTTGTCTCTATTCCTTAATGCACCCCTCCCAGGATGTATTTTTTCTCATTGACCCTTTTATAGACTATTTTTCTCTTAAGAATAATAAAACATATTTTTTATTGCCACTAATAAATTTCTTGGCTTAATTGGAACTTACAAGTTGTTATAGGTTGTTTTGTCACATCTGGTCAATAGGCCTTGAATCAGGATCAATTCACATCCTTGAACATATTTTCATCATCCCTACACAAAGCCCTAAGCATGACACTATTGAATCCTTGACTTTCTACTCTTGACTAATAAGTTTTCAAGCTTTTAAGGCCCAACAAACCCTATCCCTTTAGGGACCAACGTTGATTACCAGGTTAACCCTCTATGGATCTGTGATGATTAGCAACAGGTTGCTTAGTCTTGGGGGTGCGCTGATTCTAGAAATTTAGGAAAAATAAAAAGAATCTCGAAGCTTCCTCTCCCTGAAGCTTGCCAAGGTTGCTTCAACCATTCACCTATTATCCCTTGAGCTTGTCCTCCCATCGCAAGTGGATATGAAGCCTATATTAGTAAATGGATAAGAATTCATGAAGTACCTCCCTCATATATATATATATATTATATATATATATATATATATATATACAACACATCCATGGGAAAGGGGCTCACTTTTGGATATTTATTTTTCCCTCATGTTATTGCTTTGAGAGTCATTATTCCATGAATTAGGGTGACATAGAGGCATACTTTGTGCCAAGGAAAGGACAAGTCAACTTGGCGAGCTCTTCTACAAGATCAAGTGCTATTTTCGGTCGTAACTCTCTCCATTTATATTAATACAAAGAGTATATTGTTTTCCCATATACTATGTTATGCTTTCATGTATTTCAATACAATGTTGATCTATTGGATGAAGTGGTTGGATTATGCTACATAGATGTCATAGATCTTTGTCTTGTCTTATTTGATTGTGCAAGTTCTAATATAGAATTTGAGAATACAAGTTGAGGAAGGAGTGAAGATTGTGATGAGTTCCAAGTAGGCTTCATCCCATCATTAAATTACTTTAAGGAAGACATTGTGCCCTTTGATTCACATTGTTCTAGGTCAGTCCACCAGGCATAGGAAAGACACTTTTGTCCATAATCATAGATTCCCTATAAAAAAATGGCCACCATCCCGGGGATTGATTCAATCCCTTGGTGGAATTTTCTTACCCTTAATGTCTATTTTTCCTCTTTTTTTATCTTTATAATTTCACTTAGTGCTGATCAAACATAGAAAGACCTGTTATTCAGATTTGATCGCATTTTTGTGCTGGAACTTGAGATTCGTTGATCAGCGCACACCCTATTCTAGAGGCAGTGCATTGCAATGCACCTTATCCTTCCTTGTACCTGCATTACAGTGCACCCCAGCCCTCTTTGTGGCTGCGCTACAGAGCACTAGTGTCCCTTAAGAACCTATGTTGATCCCTGCTTCATACCAAAATTTTCCTTGTTTTGGTTTTCTGTTTGTCCAACCTTCTTCCAGTTGCTCTTATTTATGTCCCTTAGTGTCTTAGTCTCTCTCAAAAACCTCCATATGGTTTTCTTGTGGTTTTGATTTGCTTTGATGAGAATTTTTTTAGATTTTCTTTTGTTCTTGTAATTAGGTCATTAACAAACTAATTTGTTTAGTCATTGAGTGCTTGAAAGAATTAGTGTTCCATTCATCGTTCTGAATATTTTTATTTATTAGTGATTATACATGCATCTTGCTTTTGTCTCATTTTGAAAATTAATAGGAAAATGAAAAGAACAATCTCTTTTCATTTCATCTAGGGTTTTGTGTGTGAACTTGGAATTCCCTAGTGTGAAATTGCATTTTTTTTTCTTTCATTTTTGCAAAAACAAATCCCCCTCAATCATCGGGCGGGGGAGTTGTAGGGGGCTAAATTGTGTACGAGTGTTAATCACCTCTGAGTGACATCACATTTTTGATAATATTTTGTTTTATTCTTTCCTTTTGTCAAATTCAGGTTGTATGCATAGATTGATTGCTGAATTTGAAAAGACACTTTTACATTATAGTTAATTCTGTGTGGTTTCCTTTCGTCAATGATAAAGTTGCATCCATATGTTTCTTTGCATTTGAAATGCTAAAATAAAACAAAATAAAAATATCTTTACATCGCACATAGGGCTTTGATTTTTATTGGAATGTGAGGAGACTGATGGTTGCATCACTTGTTTGTTGCATTTTTTATTGATTTCTTCTTTCCCTACTTGGTTAGGTCTTTCATCACTAAAAGGAAAATGAAAATAGCTTTTTTGTCATATTAGTTGCATCATAGGTGTGCTCAGGTGACATCAAGTTTTTAGCCTTGAAACTGAAGCATAATTCCATATCAACTCTAAAATTCGCTCAATAAACATAAGGAGAATTTGAAATTTAATGACACACATAGAGGTCTAGGCTAGAGACGTGTTCCAACATCTTTAAACATAGGAGATGTCATTTTTTCTATCATTTCAATCTGGGTATGATATCCCGTCCCATGTACACAACTGTATAAGGCCATTCTCCGCGTAACTTTAGGTATATTGGATAACACTCCACGCATGGAACGTATATGGGAACACTCTCATTAAGCGACTACACATTAGCCAACATTACTACGCACTACACTTCCATGTACTAGCGAGTATATTTTCTAAGTCTATGTATTGTTAGCAGTTAATTATGAATTTAATATAGTTTTTGGTTCTTCTAAATGTAAAAGATAATAAATAAATAAATATCATTATATGTATATCTTGAATAACGTAATTTTAATTTAGATATATTAATTTGTAATCAATCATAATCATATTTATTTATAATTTGTTAATTTTGTTTTTGATAAGAATTAATAAAATTGAATAAATAACTTATTAAAAAAATTCAATGTGTATATAAATAAATTACTAGAAAACCTAGTTTATTAAATATATCAAAAAAGTCATTGTTTTATATGATTTTATAATTCTTTTATTTGTAAAATTGTTTTCCTTTTTAGCTACTAATATAAACCATAGATATATGTACCATTTTCAAAATGAACCATATGTAACAATCACCATGAAAATCTTAACAAAGCATCTAGTAGTTGCCTCAAAGGACATTTCTAAAAATTCAAAATTGTATGTCTAAAAGATTAAACAAAAAGATAATGAAATTTCTAATCAAAAGTATAGTGTCCATAATCTGAAACAATGACATAAAAACTGATCAAATGACTACAAGAAATATAATCATTGGCGGGGGTGGGGTTGGGGCATTTATAATGTACGTGTTTGGTGGAGTATCTTAATTATCAATAATTGCATTACATCCATTATGGGTAATTAAAAAATGGGGTGGGGTCTAAGCCATTTTTCCTTGTCTTTCATGGAAACTTTTCTTGGAAATGGCCAACTATAGTAAAGAAAACATTGTTTTCTTGAAATAAAGGAGGATAAAGACAACTATGATTTTCTCTATTATAAAGTTATTTGTGTCCACAAATCAAGAGATTTGAGGGCCATTCCAAAGATGACTTGGAAAATGGGAACAACGAAAAGGACTAATTACACCTCCTTGAAGTCCTCCCCCTCTATATATTCCTCTCTATATGAATCATTGGCGGAAGGCTCCATGTTCATCAAATTTCCCAAAGTTTTCATTTTTTATGTCAATGGCCTTGAAAAAATGTCATCCAACTTGTTTTTCTTTCCCTTGTTATACTTGATCATTAAATGTAATTTCTTTAAAAACCCCATCCACTTGTAATGTCTAGTATATCGTAACTTACTTTATGCCTATAGATATTATAAAAGTTGATGACTGTGTGAGTGACTATATCTTTTCTCATTAATGTTTCCACTTTTTGACAGCTTGTACTAGAGCATAGAGCTCCTTGTCATAGGCAGGGTAGTTGAGAACTTGCCCATGAAACACTTCAAAATGGTAGCATAAAAGCCTTCCACCCTGCATCAAAACTGTGCCCATAGAATTTCAACTTGCATTCGGGTGAATGCATGAAGATGGGTTACACTTTTGAGTGAAATGTGATAATGAAATTTCTAATTTTACCCTTTTATCAAATTGAATCCCTCAAAATTTATTTAAGCATTGGGAATTATAATTCGAAGTGAAAAGACAATTTGCAGAGAATTGTGTTGTTTTCCTAATGATATTTTTTGCAAAAAGAATTAGTGTCTTATAATTTTTCAATTTTCCATTAAATGAAATGATTTCCCTTGCAAATTTTGAGACATCTTAAGAGGTATGTGTGTGTTTGCGTAGCATAACTTAGTCTAAACTGTGTAATTTTTTAAAAATATACATATGAGCATGATTTACATGGAGACAACTAAGCTTTTCATATTACAAATATATTTTTTTATGCAAAGTTATATCTTTTATTAATTTTCAAAGTTGTTGAAGTAATATTTCAATTGCATTTTGTAGACACGTGTTCATATAAGATATTTTTTCTACTCTTTAAATAAATTCCAAAACCAAGAGTACCCCTTTGAAGAGGACTAGTAAATTAAGATATTTGTATTTATTGAATTTTTTTCATTTTGTATAGTTTATGTAATTTATTTTTTATTCACATCCTTTGAAACCTTCCAAAAAAAATTCAACCATTTTGTTTAAAATAAGTTAGATGAAAATATCATATGAATTCAAAAATGTCAAATTTGTATGCCATTGGATAGAGGATTCCTTCATGAATCCAACATGATC
>APFE030430736.1:47246-85279 GCA_000404065.3 Pinus taeda
ATAAAACTTTTGTGAAACAAAACGTGCATAATAGAAGAGCCACCTTATTTCAACAAATTCAAAACGAGTCACAATTGCCCACACACAACCTTCATACAGGTATCATTCTCTTGAAAAGAAATGAAAATATATCCTTTCCATGCAATTTTTGTCCAACGGCCGAAAGTCATTTTTGTTGACTGGAAATGTAACATTGAATCTAGAAAATTTTCATTCCACGCAAATCTTTACCCTTTACAAATATAAATAACATGTAATTCATTACAATGGAAATGCATAGAAATAATTAAAATATGCTATACGACAGAGCACATTTATTAGTTTGATTTTGATCATCAACATAATGCAAGGTCAATTAAAAGTTATTGTAGGGTACTTTAAGGGGCATAATTATTCATCTTATTCTTATCTACGAAATGAATCATGTGAAGGGAATGAGAAGAAGAAAGAGTAGGGAAAAAAGAGAAATAAAGCTCCAATACCCACCTACTACTTCCCTCTCATATCCAACCTCTCCCACATGTAAAGATTGCCATATTAATGCAGTAGATTATCATGTTTGTTCGAGAGTTTAAATATGTTTGAAACAATTACAGTCTTTGAAATCTGCTGTGTGGAAAAGTGCATTTAGTAGTTTGATTTTTATCACCATGGTGATGGATGGTGTTGCTTTAAAGGGATTACTTAATCTTCTGTAGTATCAAAATAATCGTGGAAAGTGAAGAAGTCCACTTGTGGATCAAGGGGAATCCAATCTAGGATCAGATTGATAGTGTCTGGGAATAGAGGAATTTGATGCCCAAAAATTTAGCACAAATTCTCAACTTGGCTTTTCATATGTACAAAATGTATGATTTTTTTTTCTAGAGCATCATCTCAAGGGTGCGATTTTAATTTTCAAATAGAAAAACAACTTTACCATAACATGAAGTTTATTTGTTTTTAAGTCAGATTTATAGTCAAGAGATGCATCCAATTTAGGTCCTTTACACTTTCCTTTCATTTAACATATAAAGAGAGTCAATAATATAAATTTATAGGAAACATTTGTAGAATTTGATGAAAATTTCTCAGTAAAAACATCAAAATGCATCGTCATCGAAATTCGCTCCATATTATTCCCTTTCTTTCTCAAATTATTTCTAAGAACATATAAATTAGGAAGAACAAAACTAATGAACTTCGCTTTATTTTTAATCTTTAAATAATTCTTCTTCTTAAAAGTAATGAGGTTTTGGTTTGTTGTTGAGTATAGATCTTCAATTAATCTATATTTATCATTTACATAGAGTATATGTTTTCATTTACAACTTTAGTATAAATGATTAAAGTAAAATGAGTTTGTCAATTTATCTTTATATTTTATATAGAATATAATTTTATTATCATATAACATATTTTTGAATTGTACTAATAACAACAAATGTAACAAGATAATAGCATCTTTTTACTTTTTTTTTTATCTCTCAAATTCTCAAGCTAATCTTAGATTAAGAAAAAATGAAACTGAAAATTAAACACAACATTAGTGAATGTTAGGGAAAATCAGAATTAAAGATTTTTTATAGCTATTTTGATGATGATAATTTCAATAGAGGCATATTAATTTTCCATACATAATATCAATATGTGTTTTCTAAAATTTTTAATAGGCATAAATGAAGTCACTTAGATAACTTGTTATGAAATTACAATTCATATATGGAAATATCAATGAAATATAAAATATATATATCAAAGTTTAGCTGATTAAATATATCAAAAATATGTTTGTGAATGTTTAGCTTATTAAATATACCAAATAAGCTATTATTTTTTGTGATCTTGTAATTTTTTTTTCCTTAAAATCATTTTTTCTTTCAACTATTAATATAGACAATGTGTATATTTTTTTTAATGAACCACATGTAAGAACCATCATGAAAAAATAATCAAGCATCTAGTAACTCTTCAAAGCACATATCCAAAATTTCAAAATTCCATGGGCCATGAGTTTATTCAAAACATAATGAAACTATTATTCAAAGTAAAAGTGGTTATTTTGAGAAATAATAACTTAATAAATGTTTAAATGACCATAAGAAATATATTCATGAAGGAGAACCATTTATAAATTGCATGTCTTCGTGGAGTATATCATCAAGAATTTCATCTTACCTATTAATGATTGGTTCATAAATAGGTTGGTTGTAGTGTAGTTGGGTCCAATCCATCATTTCCTTATCTCTCATGCAACTTCTTCATGTAAATGGCCAGGTTTGTATGATCCCACTGCAACCCTCCCTCCCCACCTGATGCAAAATGTACATGAAATATATAAATGGAGAGTTGTTTAAGCACAAACCATAAGATTGATTAGTAACCCAATGAGTCTTTGGTTAATTTGAACCTTAATTAGATTATAACCAAAGCCCTTTTGGCAAGCTTTGTTTTGAAGCTGTAACATTCTTGTTAGTAGCATGCCATAAGTAGATGATTCAATTGATTGATAATTTTATTGTTGTCGTTACATATTCGAAGGAAAAGATTAAGGGATCCACCACCCACCCTCTAGGTTCCCAAATTATCAATATCGTCGACATATAAACCACCAACTATAAAAGTGGTCAGTAAACTAAAGGGACTTTACTAGATTTGATATTATGGCATCCATCTCATTAACATTCACTCGGTGAATAGTTTAGTTTATTGACCCAATATTATCGACTCTTTTATAAGGAAACCTCAAGGGGTCTCATTCTCTTCTTGACTATATAGATGGAAAATGACTCAATTATCATCCATAATAGTGGTCGACATCATAGAGGGACTTAATCAAATTTAAACATATGGCCTACTCATTAGCAATATGCATTAGATGAATAATTAAATTGATTGAGCTACCCTTAGGGATTTTTTTCCAATAAAAATGTCAAGGGAACCCCTCCTATTCCTCAAAATATTTGAATGGAAGGTAGCTTAAACGCAAATCTCAAAAGTGGATGGTAACCCTAGGGGGTTGAAGAATTTGACATATGGTCCGCCCATGAGAAAAATTCCTTATGGAGATGGTCTGATTGATTCATCTAACCCTTGGAGCTATTTTGTTATATATACAATATTCTGAATAAATTTGATTAATTCCTTCAAAGAAATTCTCAAAATTTTGATAGACCAAGCTTGGTCTTTGTTGAAATTAACAACCATCATCATCATAATTATGCATATTTCCCAATTCATGCTACCAATGGGGAGGTCATATGGTCAAATCTAATTAAGTCCCTCTATATTAGCGACCATTATTATGGCTCGTAATTGAATCATTGTCCTTATCGATATTTTGGGAATCCAAAGGACCAGGGAGATCCCCCAATGTTTTCTTTTGAATATATAACAATAACAAAAATAAAATAATTCATAAACTAAATCATCTTCTTTGAGAATGCAGCTAACTAAGACGCAACATGTGTGGCAAGTTCAAATCAAGTTGAGTCCTTTGAGATTAGAAGCCATCATTTTGATTTGTCTTTTATTTGCGTTCATGTAAATGATTGGAATTAATGCTAGAATTTCCCTTTCCAAATTTCATCCATAGAAACACAAAAAAATTATATGTTAAAGCTATTTATTTTAAAAAAATATTTATAATGTCCTAATTGGGAAAATAATATGGTTATTTAATGTGAGTCCTAAGAAAACAGAGAGATCCAAGATTCAAATCCCCTAATTGTGACTTGATTTATAGGGATGAGGACAAGCTCTAGGTCCCTAGAGTATTATTGATAACTATGTGTCAAGCATGCTGCTGAGTTCCTTTTGGTTAAAAAAAAGGACATATTTATAATATTAGATAATTATAATTTCATTAAAACTTGTAAGGAAAATTTAATAAAAGAAAATTAAAATTAAAATAATTAAAACAAATTCCTTTCAAATACCAAAAAAATCAGCAAATTCAACATTTTTATATAAATAAAAATATACTTGGGTATCATGATACTATGTAACAATTGTAGCGTCTAAATTCGCAAAAACTGTGACTTTCTGAAAAGATGTTGGTTAATTGATCAACATCATGGAGGGTAAGTTTAAACTAATTGCCACTTACTTTAAACCCTTTTCTTCGCATTTATTGGCCACTCATGTAAAGGAAGGATAAGATAAGAGGTCAGGGAAGAGTGTAAAGAAAAATAAAGTTTCAATACATAGGTCTAACTTCCCTCTCAGATCCAACCTCTCTCACTTACTCAATTATTATTTTGTATCTCTCATGTATTATGAAGACATGGTATATTTGTTTGAAAGGAACCAGGAAATAATAATATTACTTAAATTTCTTCAAATTCAATTTTTATTTGAGTTCTCAAAAGTAAACACCAAACGCTAAACCGTGCGATAATTTTTTTTGGGATGGGTCCATATCTTTTCTTAAAATTTGGTATATCTTGTCTTGTTTTGGATCCATAATGTTAATTTTTACATGAAGAGGTGATTTGTGATGACAGTTTGTGGGTTCGTAATTTGACCATGGTGTCTCCCTTTTAGTGGGACAGTGGCTTCAATGATGTCGGGATATTTTTCATGCAGTGTTTCAACTCGATCTTATGGATGACCAAGATGTTGCCATAGTGTGGTCTACATAGTGTGGTCTACCTTAGACGTCTGGGGGAGGCTTCTATTTAGGTTTTAATTTTTTCTTGTATGGAGGGATTTTAGGCCCAGAAAGGCTAACGTGTAATGGTTTTTTACATATGTAGTCGGTGGTAGTTCGTATAAGCGAGGAAGCTTGAGAACTAAGTTTTGGTATTCCCTCTGTATGCATAATATTATCTACGTAATCTAGTTCTTTTGATTAATACAAATATTTCTTTTGATTAATACAAATATTAATTCACAAAAAAAGAAATATGTGAGTATTGGGATGAATGGCATGCCCAACGTATGGCTTGAGTATCCACGACCCAGGGGCATCTAAGTCATCAAAATTACTCATGGATTGCACCTAGATTGGGACACACCAACCCTTACTAGGACTACATTTTTTCCCATGGATTTTTGAATCGGTGACCTTTTCAAAACAGAGTGTCTTGACAAAGTACCCTATCACTATCTATCCTACATCCTATGAGAAATTCATATAAAATAAATTTAAAATAAAGTGATAATTTAGTTAATTTAGATGATCTTTTAATCTCATAAAACTGATATGTATGATGAGGCCAATGTGTTTACGATTACCATGGATTCATTCCTATTAACATATATTATCCATTTAATTTAAATGGTCATGATAGATCAACTAATATATTCACCACTTTTAAAGCTAACACACATAAATCGTTATTAGGGCTCATAAATATCCTGAAACTTCTTCATGGTTGCTTCAAAGTGGCTTCACTCCAAAATTCCAACTATAATGTAGGAAACTTAGCAAATGTGGGAGGAAACAAGGCATCCATCATTTAATGGTTAACAAATAATTACCCCAATACCAATTTCATGTCTTGATCTTTTCATCATCATCACCATTCTTGATGCCTGAAACGATCAACCCTTGTGACAAAATATGAAAAGTGGGTACATATCCAATGGATTTCCTCATACCTTGCACATCCATTCTCTTAATTCTCTTTGATTCATGAATCTTTCAAAAAATATACATAAAAAATTCAATTCTTTCATAGGGATTTCTTGGTCCATCAAGATACCTTTTCCAATCACAATTTGAATTCTCCCCTCTCTTTTCCTAACTCATCGTCTCTTTCACTTATTCTTGTGATGACCTATTAATAACTATGCCCCTCCGTTGAAACTTGATATTCTAACCAATTGTTTGACATCTAATAATCCTTTGGACCATCATTACCTATAACTTCCTCCCTAAACACTAGTGTGCATAGACTATTATCTAAAGTTGTTAATACTCCTATAGATGTTTTCATTAATGTTAACAATAATTAACTTGTCACAAGCTAAATCAAAATTATCTTAGAAATTAAAAGAAATATTCTAAAATAAACTGCTTCTGACATTAAACCCTCTCTCCCTAACTTTAAACTAAAACAACACACTACTAAAGTGTAATAAAACTGTTTTTTAAATCCTAATAAAAATATTTACTCTCTCAACTAGGCGATTCATTCTCTAATGTTCTATTTCAATATCATAAAAGACCATAATGCTCTTTCCCTTATCGATTCAATAACATAAAAAATCATAAAAGTATAGTCCCTAAAGTGAAATTCGTTAAAATGTTTCACAATCGCTTAAGAACTTTAGAAAGTCCTAGTGAAAAAAGGTATACCAACTCATTTCTTGAAAGGAGAAATTTCCATTTACATAGCCTTCATATTTTCCCATCTAGAATAGAAAATCGAACACTAACCATGCCAAAAAGTTTTATTATAATTAACGAAGAGAATAGACCACTCATTAAAACAAGAATATGGTTTTTAAATAAAAAATATAGTCACGACTTAGCCATCACAAAAAAAAGGACCATCCAAATTAAAATTCTTCGTAAACTTACCCATGAAGGAAATGAATAAAATTCTTCCTAACCAAAGTGTTCTAAACAGAAAAGCCAACGGCCAACTTTGGTTGACAAAATTCAAGCTTTGCCATTTTTCTAAATATAAATACGTTGTTACAACGCCAATTTATGTAAACAATGCAGTCTTTCAACTCTTTATTGCGGCAGAGCGCGTTTATCAACTTGGTTTTGATCAACATGATATGCATGGTGCATTCAAAGTGATTCTAGGGTGCTTTAAGGGGCAGAATTATTCATGTTCTACTTATCCGTCAAAAGAACCGTGTAAAGGGAATGAGAAGAAGAAAGAGGAGGGCGCAAAGAGGAGGAAAACTCCAATACCCACCTCATACTTCCCTCTTGGCTCCAACTCCTCCCACTTATAATGAATGCCATGTTACAACGCCGATTTATGCAAACAATTGCAGTCTTTCAACACTTTATTGCGGCAGAGTGTGTTTATCAGCTTGATTTTGATCAACATGATATGCAGGGTGCATTCAAAGTGATTCCAGGGTGCTTTAAGGGGCAAAATTATTCATCTTCTTCTTATCTGCCAAAATAATCGTGTACAGGGAATGAGAAGAAGAAAGAGGAGGGCCCAAAGAGAAAGAAAACTCCAATACCCACCTCCTACTTCCCTCTCAGCTCCAACTTATCCTGCCTATAATGAATGCCATGTCAATAGTTTAGACAGTTTGTCCCATCTATTTTGGAAACTGAATTATAATTTTTTTATTTTTATTTCTTTTGTATTATGTAATTCTCATATATAAAAACTATTTAGGGTTGAAATATTATAATAAGACTTAATTAGTCTTCTCTTGTAGCAGGATTGGAATTTGGATTTCTTTTTACCCTTCATACAATTTTTTTTGACTTTTTGGGTATTTATGCTCTCCATCAAGAAGCATTATATTTAAAAAATTTCCCTTCAAGATCCATGTTCTCGTAATAAATTAACGCTTCACCAATAAAACCTTGATTAAAAGAATAACCCTTCCATAACATAATTATGTTAAAAAATTTCACATATTTATCATAAGTAAAAAATCAAATTGACCATGACACACAAATGGCTTATTAAATCTTGAATCCTGGTTTGAAATTTTATGGAACACTAACAATCAAATCTTCGGAACAATCAAATGTTCCCGACGTGGACATGTGATAGCATTTGTATATATGATATATGGCTAAGGAGATATTATGGGACATACAATATGGTCAACATAGTAAAACTATTGAATGCTATCAATAAAAACTCAAAAATAGATTCATTAATATGGTTTATGTTATGATTTACATAATCCAATAAATATTATTAGATTTAAAAATAAAATATACATTTCACTGTATATATTTTAGCATTGCTTTGGATCATAGGATATACACTAATATTAACAAGTTTGAATGGGTAGTATAACATTTTAAAAACTAAAAGACTAAGCTTATAGCAAATGGACATTGTAGATCTCATAACATCATGTTATAGGATTATGTTATGATAATGTCACAAAAATTTCCATCTCTATACATATGATAGACATAGTCTCAGAACACTAACTCACATCAAAAACTTGTCAATTCCATGATAGAAACACATTACTCACACCAAACAATCATCAATTCCAAGCTAGAAACACATTACTCATGCCAAATATTTATCAATTCCAACATATATAGAGAGACTTATTACATTGATGATTTTATCTCCCTCAAAGGAATAGGTTCAAAATTAACCATTGTTTCTAACCATTCTAAAACATAAACTCTCTTATACCTAATTCACAATGAAAAATTTCCTATTCCAACCTAGAAGAAGAGACTTATTGCGTTGATATTTTTTCTCCCTGGATGGAATATGATCTAGGAGGATCTCCAGATACTAGTGGCATGATAAAAAGATCAAAAATTCAAATTGACAGAAATTCAATTAACTTGATATCAAATCAAAGTGCTCATTACTCTGATTCCAACCATGTGAACGAAACTCCAATCGGAGTCCATATGAAGAAGATAGTAGCAGTCAAAGTTAGGGGTTGACTTACCCATGTGGCAGGCTCAAGGAGGGTGCAATTTGGCAAGAATTTGGCATTGGAATCTGGCCAGTTTTCTGGGTGAAATTGTGGGTCCATTAATTTTCCTAATATCCTCTAAGGTTCAAGAAAATTTTCAATTGGGTTATAAGTTCTACTAAAAAGGGCGGTAGACCATGATCCCTGCCAGCCCCCATGGAACCATGAATCGATATATTTTTTAAAACAAAAAAAATTACAAGAACGGGGCACGCAGCCATGACCCCACTGCCCCTGGAGCCACCGTGTAAGAAAAAAAAAATATTAATGGTGTGGGAGGCCATGACCCCACCGCCCCCAGAAACAACATTGCATTAACATACAGGGGACGAGGTTGACTGCCCCGGCGCCCCCTCCATATTACATACATGGAACTGTCAGCAGAGGTTTGGGGAGTAGACCACCGGACCTTCCCCTGTTACACTTCAATTCAACGAATATATAATAAAAAAGGGTGGGGCGGGATTTGATCCCTCGACCCCTCCTCAACCATTTTCCCTATTTGCCAATGTGCCAAATGACCTCCGTTGGGAAGTTCATCGACAAAATTTATTTAAACACTTCTGACTAGTGTGACAGGGGTAGAGAAGCATGGATTTCGAGACAGAGGAGGCAAAACCTTGAGAAGGCCTGTGACAGGGGTGGGACCTTGTCTGACCACATTTTCCAGGGGGTCATTTTTGGTCAAGTGTCAAAATTGGGCAAGTTTTATATCAATTTTTCACCTCTCAGCGACAAGAACTCAATGGTGATGTTAGTTTCTGCAACAGAGCTCTCCATTTTTTGGCCATTTTCCAGATTGGAGGTATAAGACTCCTTTTGTAAATGTTTATTGTACTTCTTCTTTCTCATGCCACTTGATGAATGAATGCCTCCCCATTGATCGAGCAGGGCCCGAAGACGTAATACAAATTGGATGAACTCCATTATCAAGTCCCTTGTCTTCTTTTCATGCGTTTATGTGTTTCTCCTCTTCTTTCATGTGCACATTAAATTTCTATTGTTAAGTTGTAATTTATCCATGATTATTTAATAAAACTATAAGCAAAAGATCTTAGATTAGAAGAGGTCGAGAAATAACAATTATTATAAAAAATTCTAAAACAAAAATAGTCTCTAACACATAACTCACACAAAAATATTGTTAATTCCAAGTTAAAAACATATTACTCAGACAAAAAAATTGCCAACTCGAAGTTAGGAACACATTACACATTACTCACACAAAAAACTTGTTAATTTCAAGCTAGAAGAAGAGACTTATTACATTGATATTGTCTCACTAGATGGATTAAGTTCATAAATAATTTTTGTTATGAACAATTCTAAAACAAAAGTAGTCTCTAGGACATAACTCAAACCACAATCCAGTCAATTCCATGATAGAAACACATTAATCACACCAAAAACATGCCAATTCCAAGCTAGAAGAAGAAATTTCTTGCATTGATATTTTACCTATATAGAATGAATAAGTCTATCCTTTCACTAAAAAGTTTAGGTAACCAAATTACTAAAGGTTCTCTCATTCCTGGTTAACGAGGAGGTCTTAAGTAACATATGTGTGAGAGCATGCATTCAAAGATACTTATATGTGTGAAGGAAGGTTATCCCTTTTCTTCCCAAGAAAGAGTCATTCAATGACATACATGTGTGTTTGTTACTATATTTAAACTGTGTCTCTAATGACATGAATTTTCAAAACCAAGAATACAGCTCTTGAGTGATACCTGATCTCCTGCAAACAATAATGAGACATGAATTCCTACTAGGAATAGTAGATTTCCTCTTCACAATTTTCAACCCACATAGCATAAGTTGAAGTAATGAATGAGCAACAGCTGTAGCTGAAGCTCCTACCAAGAATCTTCAAATAAACATTAAGATCAAAACAATCATAAACATACAAAAAATGAAAACTATTAAAACAACAAAACACTCTCCATGTTACTAAATATGCATACGATACTATGAAAACATGAAATACCACACACCCACTTCCTCAAATTCGAAATGCGATCCATGAAAGATTGCAAAAATAGCTTGAAGCTCACTCAAATGAATCGTAATATGGCCACTTGGAATACACAACAAGCTTGAACCCAAACATTGTAAAAACCCCAAACTCTTGATCGTCAAGGTGAGTAAATGGAGAGAAACATTATCAAGATCAAAGCATTTATGCATCTTATAGATGGTTGGATTCCTCTCATAATCCCCATTAATAATTCTAGAGTTGATCTCCATCAATAATTCCAAAGTGGGAAACTAGAGGCCCGCCCATGGTAGTCAAATCCATCCCAAGCCCCGTGTCGATTTTTCCATCCTAGATCTGAATTTCTACATTTCTTTCCACCGACATCCCATTGCTGTTTCTCTTCCTTCCTCCTCACACCAAAATACTCAACATAAAATCCAAACTAAGAAAAATTAAACAGTGGAGGCCAATAACATAAATTTTTTCACAATGACTTTTTCTATAGACTGTAAAGGGCAATATTGCAAAAATATGGAGCGCACTTGATGAACATTAGAGAGATACTTTAATAATTCTTATGAGGGTGGGTGGGGGGTAGGGGAAATATGTGCAACGGGGTGGGGGTGGGGGGTGGAGGTGTGGGAGATATTGTGCAACGGGGTGGGGGTGGGGAGATATTGTGCAACGGGTTGGGGGTAGGACGCACAATATCTCCCCCCACCACCGCATGCATCGCACAATATCTCCCGCCACCCTCATGCTCGCACAATATCTCCCCCCACCCCACCCCATGCATCAAATAACTGGGAGTATGCTTTGACAATATTATGACATAACATGTCCATAATTATTTGGAACAATTTTTCAGTCCTTCTAACCCTTTTATTTTCTTCAATTTTTCATATCTTAACGTTGGTGCAAAAAGGGAATGATCCATTGTTGAAATTTGGATTCATAAAATAATTGTACTAAAAGTAGCTAAATTTTTGGACATGTAATTGTTATATTTGGAAAATTGATATAACATGTAGAATCTTCATCCAACTATCCAAATGCAATACCACACAACGATCCAAACCAACACAATATACTACAACAAACAAGTGAATAACATATCGGATTTCCCACCCATAACTTCCCCTTCATTGTATTCAAGAGTGTAAGGGAATGAAACCTATATCTAAAGCATCATCCAAATGGTATTAATAAAGTGGGAGAGTTGTACCAAAGTCAATTTCCCTTTTCACCTCGACTTGTACTCCTCTATGGCTTCATTTGTCCACCTATTCTCGCTATTTAATGTAACCTCCTTAAAGCGAGAATCATTGCAATGTTCTGTCATCATTTAAGAAGTCCTATTGGGAAAAGGTCAAATTTTGGAAACGAGAAAATGGCCCGTGCCCAGTCCTCTTATATTCAATTAGGGGTTCGTTCCCGTCCTTGAACTGCGTGTTGGTGTAGAATATTCATCACTTCCAAATGAGTAAGAAAAAGACCGTTATAATAAAGCAATAATAGAGTTTTTAAATATTCATCACTTCCAAATGAGTAAGAAAAAGACCGCTTATAATAAAGCAATAATAGAGTTTTTAAATAAAAAATATATTTGAACTACGAAAAAAATAGACCATTTCTCTAAAAGCCTTCTTAGACTTAACCACGAAGGAAGTGAATAAATTTCCTGCGAAACAAAACGTGCAACTGAAAAAGCCAACTTCTATGGACGAATTCAAAATGAGTCAAAATCTGTGGATAATATCATTGTTTTTAAATAAGAAGTTGAGGATAAAAGACCAACTTCTATCGACGAAAAAGCCAACTTCTATTGACGAAATTCAAAACGAGTCACAATCATTCACATAACATGTGGATGATATCAATCTTTTAAATAAGAAACGGGTTAAGGTTGGAAGTTTCGATGGAATTTCTATAAGCGGCTGAAAGGCATGTTTGTTGACTGGAATAAATATAACATGTATTTCATTAGAACGCCCATTTTTATAAACAATTGCAGAGCGCGTTTATCAGTTTGATTTTGATCATCATCATGACGATGCAGGGTGCCTTCAAAGTGATTGCAGGTTGCTTTAAGGGGCAGAATTCTTCTTATCTGCCAAAGGAATCGTGTAAAAGGAACGAGAAGAAGAAAGAAGAGGGCGCAAAGAGCAAGAAAGCTCCAATACCCACCTCCTACTTCCCTCTCGGATCCAACCTCTCCAGCTTATAGGGAATGCCATATTAATACTTTTACAAGTTTGTTCCATTTATTTGCAGACTGAATCATCCGCCGGTTCCATTTATTTGGAGACCGAATGAAGCACAACAACCCTGCAATTCCAGTCATTCTCCTTTCTTTCAAAGTATAGCATCCTTGGAATTTGGTGCCTGATAACTGAGCATAAATTCTGAGCTTGAATTTTCAAGTCTACAATGCATGAATTTTTCTCGGGCATCACTTCATGGGTTGTATTTCTTTTTAAGAAAACCAGTTTTACAAAAAGATGAAGTTTGTGTATTTAAGAAAATATTTTTAGTCTAATTTACAGTCAGCAAATGCATCAAATAATGATGGTTTGAAGTTGTACTTTTATTACATTCTATATTAACACCTTCTTTTCATTTCACATCTAAAGAGAGCCACAAAGATCAATTTATAGGAAACATTTGTAGAATTGAATGAAGCATTCTCAATAAGAACTCCAAAATAAGTTGTCATGTGAAATGCATTACATCTTGTTACCTTCCATTTGAAATTGTTGTTGAGGATATATAAATTAGCTATCAACGTATCCAAATGTCGAGCTACTGATCGGGGGCACGGGCCTTCGAGAATGAGGCAGTAGATCCCATTGGATTCAAAACACAAGCTGGAGAACGCAGTGATAGATGTGGCCAAAGAAGCCATATCAAATCCCATGATCAGTGGGAGAGAGAGCTCCAAGTAGGAGAGAGAGCTCCAGCTCCACTAGTCACGTTCACTTGATGGATTTATTCCGAATCCCCATCGACTCGTATCGCTTTCACTTGTATGGCTGGCAAGAATTTGAACTTTGAAGTAATAGTCATTATTTTATATGATTTTATAATCTTTTTATTTGTAAAATTGTTTTCTTTTTTAACTATTAATATAAACCATATATATGTGCCATTTTCAAAATTAACCACATGTAACAATTATCATGAAAAACTTAACAAAGCATCTAGTAATTGCCTCAAAGGACATTCTAAAAATTCAAAATTGTATTTCTAAAAGATTAAACAAAAAGATAATGAAATTGTGATTGCCTCAAAGGACATTTTAAAAATTCTAAATTGTATTTCTAAAAGATTAAACAAAAAGATAATGAAATTGCTAATGAAAAGTATAGGGGCCATAATGAGAAATAATGACATAAAAATGGATTAAATGACTACAAGAAATATAATCACTGGTGGGGTGGGGTGGCAGCATTTATAATGTATATGTTTGGTGGAGTATTTTAATTATCAATAATTGCATTCCATCCATTACGGGTCATTAAAAAATGGGGTCGAGTCTAATCCATTTTTCCTTGTCTATCATGCAATTTTTCCTTGGAAATTGCCAACTATACTCAAGAAAACATATCTCTTTTCAATTAAAGGAGAATAAAAACAACTACAATTTTCTCTACTATATAGTTATTTGTGTCCACAAATCAAGAGATTTGAAGGCCATTCTCAATATGACTTGGAAAATGGAAACAACTAAAATGATTGCATACACCTCCTTGAAGTCCTCCTCCTCTATATATTCCTCTCTATATGAATCATGTGCAAAAGGCTCCATGCTCATCAAAGTTCCATAAGATGTCTGGCCTTCAAAAAATGTTAGCCAACTTGTTTTTCTTTCCCTTGTTATACTTCATCACTAAATGGAACTGCTATTAAAACCCCATCCACTTGTAATGTCTAGTCTATTGTAACTTACTCTAGGCCTATAGATATTATAAGAGTTGATGACTGTGTGAGTGACTATATCGTTTCTCATTAGATAGTGTTTCCACTTTTTGACACCTTGTACCAGAGCATAGAGCTCCTTGTCATACGCAGGGTAGTTGAGAACTTTCCCATCAAACACTTCAAAATGGTAGCGTAAAAGCCTTCCACCCTGCATCAAGACTATGCCCATAACATTTCAACTTGCATCCGGGTGAATGCATGAAGATGGGTTACACTTTTGAGCCAAATGTGGTAGTGAAATTTGAAATAAATCTAAATTTAAATGGCTACTATTCCCAAGTGTTTTTCTAAATTTGAATGGCTACTATTCCAAAGACAAATAAATTTCTAAAGCCATCATTTAATTTGGCCATAGTATTTTTACATATTTTTGAAGGAAAAAGTAAAAATAATAATAATGATAATAATTGTTTGCTCAAAAGAATAATATGAATAATACATATTAGCTTAAAGAAAAAATTGAATATTACTAGCTAATTCAAAAGTAGATAGGTTTACAAAAAAAATAAAAATAAAAAAACTTATTGACTATGTCTAATGAAAGTTTTGAATATTTTGGAAAAAAAAAACTAATTTTTTTATATATTTGTTTGTTAAAAGGAAAATTTTGAATAATATTGCTTGTTTGAAGAAAATAATTAAATAACACTTATCAACTCAAATGAAAAATTTAAAACCATATTGTAACCTAGCCGTAAAAATTTTGCAGACTTTTCAACTTAATTGAGAAAAAAAAATTAAAACCATATTGCAGCCTAGTCATAAAAAATTTGTATATTGGTCAAGTCAAGAGAAAAGGAAAATACTTCACATCACTATTAGGAAAAAAATTGAAGCTCGTGAACTCAAAAGAAAGGGAACATTGTTACTAGGAGCACCATTTTTAGATTCAAGCATTGATTTAGGATTTTGGTTGCAATAGTCTAGATTCTTAGACCCATGATTTCACAACATTGTGAGATTGTTAAGTTCATGATTGAAAAAGATTGTTATTTCAACTTGCCAAGAGAAGATGTTATTGTTAGTGCCATTTTTCGAAATGGGGGTAAAAACAATGATTAGTGGATACATATAAAAAACACAGAGTCTAGAGGGTTCTTCTAAGTAAGTGTGCTTTAACATATGGTTCCTTTATTTGGTCCCTAAACTTAGGTGCAACTCTTTTTTTTATTTTCTTTATTAGCGTGTGTACCCTTAGATGACCTTCTATCCATGTCCTCATGATGTATGTGGTAGCATAAATATGTTTGCTGACTACAAACATTTACATAGAGGCCTAGCTATTTTTTTACCTCACACTAATCTAGAAATAATCCTCATGTCATTCCTTAACCTATATTTATGATAATATAATTGACCATAATTCCTCTTAGCCATATTAACAATGATAACATTATTAAAATAATTTTATACACATAGGGTTTCTTACATAAGGATATATCTCCCTTAGATTTTGTGACATGTTGGTGAACGATTGACAAGTTCCCACTTTTATCCATAATTTCAAAATTCACCCATGCATCTACAACTATATTCATATTATAACCTCAATTGATGGGTGAAAGAGGGAGCTAATGGGGAGAAGATTCGACATTCATATCTTGGAACAAAGGCAATGTACATGGCTGCCTCTATTGATCTCGTCTACGTTATTTATCACTTTCAATAGTGTGATCTGTGACGTAAATGTGGTATTTGAAGGGATGAGAATTTTATTAGTGATTGGCATACATTATGCTAATATTTGCACAATAACATCACAAATGACCAAAATATTCACAACAGTAACATTAGAAATCCCCTTTAAATGTTACCAAATGCCATACCCTTCCTTTTACAAACTATTCACTTGTGTATATTTCTAAAAGATGATTCCTTCTTGATGTGACCATAATGATGATATAAATTAAAATGAATAAAATACACTTGTAATCTAGAAGTTTGGAGAAAGATAAGATTACTCACCTCTAATCTTATACAATCTAGAATACCTAATCGTAATCTAGTTCAACTATTATATTCACCTTTTTTAAAGCTAATGTAGGTTTTAACACCATACAAAAATTACCTGCACATGAACTCTAAAACATAGAAAATAAACAATGCAAGAGAATAACACATAAAACACATATACACATAGATTTTCCCCTAGATCCCAAAACCGAGACTACTAGCTTTATTTTTCATTATGTTCCTTTCAATGTTACAATACATATTTATACATGTTGAAGCATCCAATACCATGGACCGAAAACCATCACGTCCAAAACCATGTGCAGAAAGAATGCACAAAACCATACATAGGTCCGCCCAACCTAATATAGGGTCCAAAAAAAAAACATTCTGGGGCGCTGCCCCAGACCTCATAGAGGGGGGTTACCTGCACCCCTCAAACCCCCTGTGACCCCCCCACTACACAATCAGCGCAATGAAGGGGGGCTCTGCCCCTCCTCTAACCCTCCAGTGAACTATGTGGGCTAGTCGTGGAAAGAATATAACACAACCCAACATTCTCCCACTTGTTGTTTTCTTTCCACAGGGGTCCACAAGAGAGCTTAGTCATTTATCCAACCCTGCAATGTCCATTGTTTCTCTACACTAAGAGAACTTATCAGAGCTCACAGATTTTGCCAATGCATTTGTAGTATTCTTCAAAGTGTCCACCTTTACCAGCAACACCTTTTTGTCTTCTATCATATCCCTCACAAAGTGATAGTGAACATCAATGTGCTTTGTCTTTGAATGATATGTAGGGTTCTTTGCCAAGGAAATTGCACTTTGGCTGTCACAATCTATCGTTATAGCTCCCTGTACTAACCCCATACTTGAACAAAATCTCTAAAACCAAACTCCTTCCTTACTTGCATGAGTGGCTGCCATGTATTCTGCCTTTGTAGTTGACAGTGCCACTATAGATTGTTTCTTACTCATCCAACTGCCTGCACCTCCAAATAGGTTAAACACATACCCACTTGTAGATGTTCTCTGATCTAGATCTCCAGCCTAGTCTGCACCAACAAAGCCACGGATATCCAACACCTTATCTAATCCTGGTCTTCCTTAGTAGCACAAACGATAATCACTAGTGCCACACAAACACCAGAAAACCTGCTTCACTACTGTCGAGTGCTCCTTCCCTGGTTTTGACATAAACTTGCTCAATACTCCCACTGCATGTGTAATGTCTGGTCTAGTATAGACCATTTCATACATTAGGCTACCAACTATACTTGCATATGGAACACGTGACATGTCCTCTTCCTCTTCTTGTGTCTTTGGACATTGTTTAGCAGATAACCTCACACCTACAGGAATAGGAACTTTCACTGGTTTATTATCCTGCATATTAAACCTCTGCAGTATTGTCTCAACATACATCCTCTAGTTTAACCAGAGCTTCCTCTTTTCCTAGTCTCTTTTCATTTCCATTCCCAAAATATAGTTTGCAGCACCAAGATCTTTCATGTCAAATTTGGGGGACAATTGGGTCTCAAAATCCTGCATAATTTCTTTGTCATTTCCAACCAGCAACATATCATCCACATACAAGACCAGATAAATAATCACATAAAGGTAATGAGTATAAGAAGGATGAGAGCACAAAGAGCAAGAAAGCTCCAATACCCATCTCCTACTTCCCTCTCGGTTCCAACCTCTCCCGCTTATAGGGAATGCCATATTAATACTTTTACAAGTTTGTTCCATTCATTTGGAGACTGAATCATCCACCTATTCCATTTATTTGGAGACTGAATGAAGCACAACAACACTGCAATTCTAGTCATTCTCCTTTCTTTCAAAGTCTAGCATCCTTGGATTTTGGTGCTTGGTAACTGAGCACAAATTCTGAGCTTGAATTTTCATGTCTACAATGCATGAATTTTTCTTGGGCATCACTTCATGGGTTGTATTTCTTTTTAAGAAAGCCAGTTTTCCAAAAAGATGAAGTTTGTGTATTTAAGAAAATATTTTTCATCTAATTTACAGTCAGCAGATGCATCAAATTATGATGGTTTGAATTTCTACTCTTATTACATTCTATATTAACACTTTCCTTCCATTTCACATCTAAAGAGAGCCACAATGATCAATTTATAGGAAACATTTGTAGAATTGGATGAACCATTCTCAATAAGAACTCCAAAATAAGTTGTCATGTGAAATGCATTACATCTTGTTACCTTCCATTTGAAATTGTTGTTGAGGATATATAAATTAGCTATCAATGTATCGAAATGTCGAGCTACTAATCGGGGGCACGGGCCTTTGAGAATGAGGCAGTAGATCCCATTGGATTCAAAACACAAGTTGGAGAAAGCAGTGATAGATGTGGCCAAATAATCCATATCAATTCCCATGATCAGTAGGAGAGAGAGTTGCAGGTCCACTAGTCACTTTCACTTCATGGATTTATTCTAAATCCCCCTGGACTCATATTGCTTTCACTTGTATGGCTGGCAAGAATTTGAACTTTGAAGTAATAATCATCATTTGTTGTTGAGGTTGAACTTTTCTAATGATCATCTTTTAACCTTTACCGTAAAACATGTTAGAAGTTAAAAGACCCCTCATTAGTTGTGCAAACCCCGCAATGAGGTGTGCATAGGTTCATTTACGGTTCTAGTGTTAGCAGCTAAGTATGAACTTAACATAGTTGTTGGTTCTTCTAAATGAAACCAATAAAAAATAAAGAAATATCTTTAAATTGATATCTTACATAACATAATTTTAATTTACATATATTAATTTGTAATCAATTATATTTAGTTATTTATATATATGTTGTTAATTTTTTTTATAAGAATCAATACAATTGAATAAATAACTTATTAAAAAATTACAATGTGTATATAAATAAATTACTAGAAAATCTAGCTTATTAAATATATTAAACAAGTCATTATTTTATATGATGTTATAATCCTTTTATTTGTAAAATTGTTCTTTTTTTTAACTATTAATATAAGCCATATATATGTAAATAGAGGTAAAAACATGGTACAATGTTTTGTGGCTTTCCATGCTCAACAGATGAGGTGGTGTATGAAGTAGAGCTGCTTGCGGAAGGTGCAACAAAACCCTAGCCAGAGAATGACGCAAGAAGCCTGCAGCTACTCCTTAGTGGCCCCATATTGTTGGGGTTTGAGTACCATGGACACACTAGAGGATGGAGAGCTTCTATCTGATCAACAACAAGAAAATGAAGGAACAACAAAAGATTTTTCCTCCCTCATCTCTGCAAGGGGCCCGACAAATAACAAACCTTCAGTCACAAAGTTTGTTAAAAGATTGGAAGACATTCTTGAAATCTGTCTCCTTCCTGCCCTTCCCCATAGAGAAGTACTATCTCTGTTGGAGTGAGGATTAGTGGGAAATTTTACAGGGTTATGGCCATCGCGCAAAACTGTGCAAAAATGGGTAGGAAGGAATTGGACCGCATCAATAGATGGAAAAATATCAATTAGGTTTTGCAGAAGAGGATATTACACTTTCCACTTTGAAACCAAGGAGGATGAAGACCTTCCTTTCAGGAATGGACCTTATTTTATGGACATGTTGATGCCCCGAAAATCGTTTCATCAACATCGGGGTATAACCACCCGGTCCAGACCTTAATATAGCTCCTTTTCCGTTTGGGATGGTGGCTCCGACTAGATATAATGGGACCAGTTTCCCAGCAATGAATAAAAAGGGATGGATGAGTGACCGGTCTTCTAATAAGTGATAATGAATGGATGACTTAATCT
This sequence comes from Pinus taeda, assembly GCA_000404065.3. NCBI lineage: Eukaryota > Viridiplantae > Streptophyta > Pinopsida > Pinales > Pinaceae > Pinus > Pinus taeda. The sequence goes on from APFE030430736.1 coordinate 67,542, forward strand.
ATAAGCGAAAACACAAATGACTATTCTATCCCGAGAAGCTTCTATTCTTAAGTGCAACATTTGATGATCTGTGTTCGTAAATAGGCATATAGATGACACTATTCAATAAACATAGACATTCATTTAAATAATAATTGCTTCGTTCAAATAGTTGAACGAAGTAATTAATAAAACATTATTACACTTCTCCTTTTTTATATTATTGATACATGTATGATTAGAAGAAAAGCAAGCTGCAAACATCCAATAGTGGAAAGTATAAATATTGTTGTTAAAAAACATGCATATATTCAACAATAGCAAGAATGATCAAATAAGAATTCACATAAAAAGAATGAACTGAGATATAGATAGTAGTACCATATGAGTTGTAAATCATTCCCAACATTAATCGCAATTCGAATTCCTTCTTCCGACTCAGAAATACTTTTAAATGAAGGCAGTAGTGCACATCCACGTAAAAGCTTCGTTATCAAAATTGGAATAATTGGTCCAGTCTTTATAAAAGAATATGCCTAAAGTATAGTAGTGCAACTTCAGGCTTAAGTCATATAAAAAAACTTACGACCCTTTCTAAATACATGAAAGGGTCTATAAATACTAAATTAAACTAACAAAATACAAAATTAAAATGCTACTAAATTGGTATAACTCAATCTTGAATATCTCCCCGACAGCAATCTGGTAGTCGGCAGCATGATTCATTACTCTGGTTGTTTGCCTTTTGACCTGAGTTGGCATATCACCAGCATTGGTTCCACTTCTTGAGGGCGGTTGAGACGAGAATTGATTTGACCAGAATAGGTGGCATCGTGTATATCTGGAATGACACACTTGATTGCATCTGTTAGGCACTTGAAGGCGACTCTCTGGCTGTATGGTTTTACTAGGAACAACCAATAGGTGTCCCAAGTTAAACTTTTAATCCCTGTGATAAATCTCCCATTCTTTTCTAGCTCTTGGTAACATGATTGCTCCAATGTTTTGGCCGATAGTAATTTACCTGGTGTACATTGAGAGATCATGTTAGATAAGTAGCGAGTATTTTTAATCAATTCAATCAAATTATTTGTCGATAATTTGCATCTAGAAACTGCTTTCTCTGCCTTCATCAATTGGGACTGCCACTCGATAAATAGAATTTCTTTATGGGATTCTAAGTTTTTAGGCAAGTTCGTTGCCTGTCCCTCACTAGTGTCCTTCGAAGTAAGAAAATTCGTTAAAGTTTCATCGGCCTGCTCTAAGTCCTATCTGGCATCAACTGATTTAGCTATTATAGATGTTGTTATGTCACACAAAGGTTCAACTTCAGGAATTTTATGACACAATATCTTATTTGTGTTTTCAGTGCCTTATTAATCTGTATTGCCTCTGCTCTGAAATCGGCAGGTTGCGGAAGACTCTTGAACTTCTCTATTTGACCTGATAATTGAGAAATTTGCTCATCTTTTGTATTTACCATCTGTTCATTCATTGTATTCAATTTTGCTAATGCCTCTGATAGTTATTTCTGTCTTTGAATCGCACCCGAATCTGCCCTCTGTTTCTCTTCATGCAACTGCTTGTTCAGTTGGTTATTTAATTGTTGCTACATGGACAATTGCTGTTGTAGTTGTTCTACTTTTTGCTGTGCCTCCAATAGCTGTGCTTGTAATGAAGAAATCTCCTGGTCCTTTTCTTTTAACAAATTGCTCACTTCCGATGCCTTTTCCATGGTGGCCGCCGAATAGGCTCCAGCATATTGGGACAACTTTGTCAGGTCATCGAAAGGATCGAATTCTTCCTTCCAAACTACATTGGTTGTTATTATTTGTTCAGAGAACATGGAAGGCTAATCAATCCTTCTCCTTTTCCGCTATCACTTTATTACAGACCTGTGTTTTGGGCTATAGAAGAAATCCAATGGAGGGATATCCTCCACTTGCAAAATGATTTGATCCGAAGATTCCTTGGGAATTATTTATAATTCTGTAGTACGGGGTAGACTGCTGGTTCCTTCACTTGGAACCTCTTTTGATGTTGTATCATGTGTATCAGCCGCTTTGGATGTATCAACATCTCTTGAGCTTTCAAGATTGCTTATGATTGAATCAATTTTCTCCCATTCCTGGAGCAATCTCGGGTCAATCTGACTATCAACATTCGTATCCTTGCTACTCTGCTCTTGCTGCCTTTTCTGTTCCTCCTCCTGTATTCTCTCTTGTTCTTTCCTTTGCACTTCCTCTTGTTCTTTCCTCTGTGCTTCTTCCTGTTCTTTCCTCCGAAGTTCCTCCTGCTCTCTTCTTTGGACTTCCTCAAAAATTTCTGATGTAGAAGGAGGTTCGTTAGTAAGTTGTTGTTCAGGCTCACTTGACTATGTCATCGGGGCAGTGGTTAACAAATATAGAGGTAGAGTTTGCAACCTATTTTCTCTAAGTTTGTTAAATTCGACTAACTCATCCTCGTGGTATCTTATTTTAGCTATCTCTTGCACCTGAAATAGTGACTCGGCCGAGGAGAATAGGTCATCAAACTCATCTTCTTTATGTTCATATTTAGTGAGTTTGGCTTGCTCTAGAACATTATAGACGACTTTGTTTGGATCATATCATATGTTAGGAAGAGAGGTGAGATTCAGTATATTAATCTTTTTGGCCTCTTTCTCTACATGCTTGTAGTCATGTAGAGTGTAGATGCCACACCTTAGAGGAAAAGGAGGCCAGACTTGCTTCTTTGAATTCCTTAGAGTCTTTGTAGCTAATGCGGATGTAAGCTGATATGCTATCTCTCGAGCCAATAGTTTGTCTGTTATATATAAGGGGAGGACACGAGGCCTGGCCTGACTGCCGAAAACTCTTACATAGGTGAATTTTTCTTCTCCGAACTAGGTTCCTAAGGCTGTCAAGTCAATCTCTGCTTGAGAGGAAATCTTAGGAGGAGGTTTATCAAAAATTGCATAGTAAATGGGTAGCATGAATCCATTGCAAACTTGATATAGGTGGTGTTTATAATGGGCTTTCCACAACTTCTGGTGATAGATATGAATGTGCATGGGGTCTTCTGGAGTCCATCTCCACCCCAGCATAGGAAATTCAGAATTAAAACAAAGAGTGTCTAAGATGTAGGCACTAAAGTAAAATGGAGGAATGAACCTATCTGTAACGCGGGATTTTTTTCTGAACTCAAGGATAGCTGTTGCTAACTTATCAGATAATATATTCCCCCAATCCATGATTTCACTATTGCATGCTGCTTCCATTAAAGGTACCATCTCTATGGAAACTTTTGAGGAGTCATGCAACCCCCAAATTCGACACATCATAGCGCCAGCATAACAATAAGGAGAACACAAGGAATCGACAGAGTACTTACCCAAAGACTCATGCTTGTGTTTCGCTGGATTCCGTCTCCATTCCTGAATAGGTTCAAACTCAGTTTCATTTTCATCTCTGAATTTCTCCAGAAATTATTTGTTATACTTCTTCTCTAGTCCGGGCAAATGGTACATTTGTCTCAAATCATTGGGCTGAAATGAACCGAATACTCTCCCATCAATAGTGCAGAATGTTTTGTTCGTAATTGGGATTTCTTCAACTTCCCATCTTACCACATCTGTGTATGGAAGAATTTTCTCTCGAGCCGCTATCCTGTGTAGGTAATAATCATCCAAATCCTTTAGAGTAGCCTCGGATTTCCGGTTTGAGCCTGCTCTAGCTTGTACCGATGTTTCATGAGGTTCTTCGGCCTCAACCAGATTGTTGATGCTCTGCCAAGTAGTATTACCGAGACCGAGACACGTGGTATCTGAGATTAATCCTTTTTTACTTGGTCCCGAATTGGCAGCATGTCCTCCTATTACCGTAGAAGCTGAAGCTGTTCCAAATTTCTTGGATTTCTTGCCCATTTGGACTAAATTCGCTGCTTCGGAGGAGATCTGCACAGGAGATAAAATGAACTTAATGCAGAGAATAGATGGCGCAAACCAGGTTTGAAATAATTATGCCAATCAATGAGTAATGGAGGATTAACATAAGGCTCCCGCGGATACAATCTCTGAAGAGATTTTGGCATAACTGCTCCATTAATTGGTTATGTTTAAACCTGTCAATCATTTAAATGCTCATCATATCCTTTATTCGCCGAATAATTGATTTAAGCGTGGCTTTGATTTTTTGGCGGTTGGGCGCAAGTGAATCACTATCGGGAAGAGAAAGGCTTTTAATGGTAATTTAAGACAATATACCCAAGCCTTATCAATCCTTTTTTAAAGTCGCGCTTAGATTTATCACAATCGGGGATCGTAGGAATGCTTGATTGGTTTCATTTATGTCATTGCGGAATCCCCGATCGTCGATAATGATATAGCTAATTCGCATTGGGAGCTAAGAGAGGACTTTTTGTTGCATGCATATCGCACTCCTCGATCGCCAATAGCGATATCGCATCGGAGCAAAGAGAGGGGCCTTTTGTTATGATTGCTTACCTTCCCGATAGATGATAGTTATTCATGCTTGTCGCATCGGGGAAAACCAATGGGTCCTTTGTTATGCATCCTTTGTTATTGCGATATGTGATCTTGCGATTGCTTTATCGCATTAATAAAGAAATATTCATTTTTTATTACAAGACTGTTTATATGTTAACTCAAAAGGTTTTGTAATGTTTTTTTTGCTTGCGGAGCTTTTGAGGAATGATAAGTTGATACCAATTTAATCTAAAAGGGACCCATTTCATATTATAGTTTTGGAAATAAAATTTTATGAAATGGGGGGTTGTTGTATAGCACAAGAATTGGCGATTCGCTGGGAGAAATAGTTATCTCTGAGAAATATTGAAATACTCGAACTTTATTTATATAGAAATCTTATCAAAAAGGAAAATTCTAATATAACTAAGTATACATACATTCTGAATATAATAAAAGCTATTTTTTATAATTTCTTCTCTTGTTAAAATTAAATACATTCTAAGTTTTAAATTGGCCTCTATTGGTTGATAATGATAAAACAAAAACCTTTCCAACATAGCCTTTTTAATTGTCTCCTTTTTCATAGGTAGAGCATCTACTGCCATCAAATGTTCATAGTCTTGACAGGGATACCTTTTAACCATGTGACTGTCCATTATCCAACCCATCTCAGAGTATGATTAAAAGAATGAATTCAAAATATACTTTCATGTTTTGTATTTCTTTTTCTTTTCTATTATTTTGTAAGATAAAAAGCCATTGCCTTGGTTTGGTGGCCAGCTATTTGACAATGCCATTCACTGGTTGTAATCTAACCGAACAAGATGGCTCGTGATGAGACCCCTTGTGTTATGCTTATAAGCCATTACCCTGTTTTGGTATGCAATGTTGGTAATGTCGGTTAAACTATTTCCCAATGATCATGGTAAGTAGGCTTGTGATAAGACCCCTTATCCTTTATATCAAATATTTTTAGAACTACACTCGGAGTAATCATAAACTTGGATGAATGGGATGGACAATTTTCTCCTTAAGAGAGAATGGATGACAGGGTAAGAGTTGAATATGCTAATATTGAATTAGTTTCTATTTTGATATTGATAACCTTTTTGTGGCCAGTTTGAAAATATTAAAATGATTTAAAGTACTTATAAATCTTGAGAAGATTTCACAAAAATTAAATGGGGTTTTCAGAATGTGAATATACCTAATTTCCTAGAAATTGTCCCTTTTGTTTAAGGCTTCTATTTTTAAAAGTAAATATCAAAACTACTTCTTTTGAGCAACTTTTCAATATAGCAAAGGCCAATGGAAGATATATTACAACTTTATTTCCTAATGGTCCTAAAAACTATAAATCCTACTGAAATTAAAGGAGAAGGGGTTACCTCCTCAATTCAAGAATTTCTTTAAAATGAGGCCATTAACAGGAAGAGAATCCCTCTTTCCTGATAGATCTTGTAATATGAATGTCGAATGGCCTATCTTCTTGCTAATCTGAAATGGTCCAAGCCACATCTTCTGGAACTTGGTGTATTTACCTTTATCTTCATGGGCTTTGTCCCATTTCAGAACTAGATCACCAACCTGCAACTATTTGGAGCTGGATGAAGTTGAATCAAACAATGACTTGAATATTTGCTGATGTTTTGAATGAGTAATTTGGCCTTTTCTCTTTCTTCTTCTAATTTTAAGATTTTATCATGTCTAAGTTGAATAGAAGAAGAGGGGCTTTCTTCAATAAATTGAACTAGGGCTAAAGAAGGAAGCACTAGATTGTTTGGTAGCACTGCTTCTTTCCCATATACAAGGTTGAAAGGAGAAGTACCTATGGAAACCTTCTGCGTTATTCTATCAGCCCATAGAGCGAATATTAAAGATTTGTGCTAGTTTTTATGATTTTGTTCAATAGTTCGCTTAATAATTTTGATTAGACTTTTATTGGTAGACTCTGCTAAACCATTACCCTGGGGATAGTTATTTGCAGAATATTTCAATTTAAATCCTCTTTTAATAGCGAACTCAAACATGGCATTTCCAGAGAAATAAGATGCATCATCAAAAACAAGAGCATTTGGGACACCAAACCTGGTAATGATGAACTGATCTATAAACTCTATAATTTCTTCAGAGTTTGTTGTCTTTAAAGGAATTGCTTCAACCCACTTATTAAAGTAATCAGTAGCAGTAAGGATATACTTATGTTGTTTGGAGGACTGTGGAGTTATTTCCCCAATGATATCCAATCCCCATTGTTCGAAAGGTCGATCAATGTTGACTAGTTGCAAAGGGAAAGCTGGTTTTCTTTGTCTTCCACTGGAGATTTGACAACTTCGGCATTTCCTTACATATTCGTGAGTATCTATGAATAGGGTGGGCCAATAATATCCAGCATGAATGATTTTGTGGGCTGTTGTGTCAGCTCCAAAATGTCATCCTACTGGTCTATCATGTAGCTCCTGCAAAACCTTTTGTGGTTCAGGTTTTTCCAGGCATCTTAATAAAATTGAATAATACTTTTGCCTAAAAAGCACATCATCAATGATTATGAAGTTTTTTTCCTTTAATCTAATGGCCCGTTTTTTTAATAAGAAAGATTAGGAGGTGCATATCATTTTTCAGATAAAAGATCAAGTCTGCATATTGAGATTCAGAATTAGTGATACTTATCTGGTTGATTTCTTCAATATGTTTTGTATCACCTGATTCTTGAATGTTGGATGCTCCTGCTAATAACCTGCAAAAACCTTGGCCTCTAACAATCTTTGCTGGCTTGATTTCCAAGTCATATTCTTGAAGTGTTGTAACCCAATTTGCCCTTTTCTCACCTAATTCCCTTTGGATCAGTAATTGCCTTACTGCAGAAAAAGGAACTATAACTTTTGTATGGGCTTTTAAAAGGAAGGGTCTGTAATGTTTGATAACTTTACACACAGAAAAAGGCTTGTTTTTCAACTTCGGAATAATTTAGTTATGCACATTGAAGATTTGAGCTATAAAATGAAATCGGTGCTTCCTAGTTGTGATCATTAATCTGAGTGAGTACCGCTGCATAAGATGAATCAGACGCGATAGTATACAATATGAAATGATTAGAAAAAATAGGAGTGTTTAAAGCTGGGGCATTAATTATTGATTGTTTGATTGAATCAAATGCTTCTTTTTCTGCAGATCCCCATCTAAACACTGAATTTTTCTTAATCATGGTTTGTAGTGGTAAAATGATGTGGGAAAATCGGGAACAAATCTCTTGACAAAGTTAATTTGACCTAAAAATGACTACATGGATTTTTTGTTATGAGGAAATGGGATTTCAGAAATATCTTTAATCCTATCGGGATCAATATAATACCATCTTTGGAAACTATAAAGCCCAAGAGCTTTCCTTGATTCAGAGCAAAGAAGGATTTTTTTGGATTGAGTGAAATACCATACCTTCTGCAGCGTTCAAAGATTTGTTTCAAATCATGTAAATGGTTGGATCTCTTCTTGGAAAATACAGTAATATCATCTAAATAGACAACTATTATTTTATTGATCAATCCTTTTAAGGCTATATCCATTGCTCTTTGGAATGTAGCTCCTGCGTTAATAAGTCCAAAAGGAATTTCCTGATAACTGTAAGTTCCCCATTTTGTTCTGAAAGTAGTTTTGAGTCTTTCATCAGGATGGACCAGAATTTGGTTGTATCCTGAAAAACCATCTAAAAAGGACATTAGCTCAGAACCTGCTACTGAATGGAGTATTTTCTCCATGGTAGGTAATGGGGAATTATCTTTTTGGCTTGCCTTATTCAGATTTCTGAAATCTATACAAATCCTGATATCGCCATTTTTCTTCCTAATAGGCACCATATTGGAAACCCAGTTTGAGTGCCAAATAGGAAAAATAATCTTAGCTTTCAAGAGTTTATTGAGTTCTGATCTTATCTGACTCTCTAAGTTTGGATGTATTTTCCTTAATTTTTGTTGAACTGGTTTTTGTGCAGAAAACATTGGAATGGTATGCTGGATGATTGATGTATCGTATGTTTTTAAGTCATCATATTTCCAAGCAAAGACATGTTTATTTTTTCTTAATAATCTAATGAATGCTATCCTTTCTTCCACAGAAAGTCCTAATCCCAAATTGATGTTTTGAGGGTTCTGGTCAGTACCAAGGTTTATCAGTTCAAACCTTAAGGTGGAAATTTGGAGTTTTGAATTGGTTACCTGTTTAAACCTTTCTTTAATATCATAGAGATCCTCAAGTTTAACCACAAGTTTTGGTATTGAGTTTTCCTCGTGCTTTACTTTCATTTGAAGATCATGATTGCTTTCATCAATGATCTAATCATTGTAGGACTTATCGGAAGTCAAGAAATGTAAGATGTCTTCATCGTGATTGAACACTCGCCAATTGGTGACATTGTCAGGAATCGATGGTGTAAAAATCAACTCTAGTGAAAATCTATCTGGGCTATAATTTTCGGAAGGTAGGAATTTAGAAGCAACATTGGCTAACAAGTCAGCTGCTGCATTCTGGGATCTGGGAATAGGTGAAATATTGAATGCTAAAAAATGAGATATAAGTTCCTAGACTAAAGACTGATAGTGCTTGAGGTGGCTAGAGAGACAATGGATTGTATTTCTGACTTGTTTTATGACAATCTCTGAATCGCCAAACACTTTCAAATACTGAACTTTTAGGCCAATAGCTTTATATAGTCCTTGCACCAAGGCCTCATACTCAGTTGTATTATTTGTGCATTCGAATTCCAACCTACAAGACAACATCGTTTTTTCTCCCTCAGGGCTAACTAAAATACACCCTGCTCCTGATCCTTCACTGGATTTAGATCCGTCAAAATATAAAGACCAAAATAAAGAATTATCCACAATTTTATTTACAATGTTCTCAGCAACATTGACACATCTTGATTTATCAGTTTGTGAAAAATTTTCGATTTGGGATGTGAAATTGTTTACTGAAAAAGGAGATGGTTGGGCAATATAATTTCCAAAGAATGATTCAGAAGAATAATTCCCAAAAATATTATTGTTAAATGCTATTGGTTGATTCTCTTGTTCAAATTCTGTGACAGTATGGGTCATATGTTTCTCCCGATTGATTTTTATTTGATTTGGCTTGCCCTTGTAGGGTATCCACATATGGGACCAATCGGTAGAAATATACCCATGGAGCTTCTCAGACCAATCCCTACTCAATATTAAACCATAAAACTCAGGTATATCAGCGATTAAGATATCAATTCTTTGAACTACTCGTGGATCAGCCGATAACCTGATAGTTACAGAGTTTATTTCCCCTAAGACCTGGACTTTGGTTCTCATCTAACTGCACAATGTGAATTGAAGACTTTTGGGGTTCTATGTTCAGTTTTGAACAAACTGAAGCTGGCATTATATTAGAGGATGCCCCTGAGTGAATCAAACAGTTGTGTAGATTTCGATTATAGATTTCGTAGGTTAAGAGGAAAGGGGGGGTATGGGAATTTGATCTGTCTCCAATTAGAATTGTATCAGTAACCTCAACTCTACTAGAAGGTGCTTGCCCTGAATCATTTGCAGCTTTAGCACTAGGAAGAGGTGAAGAAGGAACTACATTTAGTTCCTTAAGAAGCAATTTCTGCTGATGTTTTAATTTGCTAAGTTCAAACATGGTGATGTTTGCCTTAGTCTTCTTCATATCATCAACAATATTGTAATCCATTGAATCTGATACTACCAACATCTTGGATGTTGAAGGTATATTTGAGGACGATGGTTGGTTTTGAGGTATTGTTGCAGCCGAATTCTTTGTGGGTACCTTTTCCTTTGTAGTAGTAGTACCTGCACTCCTTTTCTTTGAACTTGCCTGGACAGGTTCATGGGAACCTTTACTCCTAGTAGTCACATGAAAAGCTTCTTGTTCATTTTCTGTATCGGAGTTAGGTAATATGAAGTCCCACATTCCATGGCATTCAACAACCTCCTCTTCTTCGAATTCATTGGATGGTGAAATTTTTTCATCTTCTTCTTCTTCTTCAGGATCTGAATCTGCATTAGATATAACATTTGGTGGTTTTGACTCACGTTTCTTAAAATTCCTATATGGTTTCTTTGTTGAAGTTTCTACTACTTTCTTTTTAATTTCAACCATTTCATTTGACATCGTTTTGAGGACATTTTGTAGACCCTCCATATCGTATGGATCTTTAGGGGTTTTCTTCTTTGACTCATCCTTAAAAGAAACTCTTTTGGATTTCCTATCTTTGAGAGCAGCTTTCTTTTCCAAAGCGGTATTGTGTTTTTCCACAGCGAGGGCTTCTTTCATGTTTTCGGCTAAAGTTGGTTTTCCAGCCCTATCTACAAAAATGGCTATATTTGAAGGTAGGGATATGATATACCACTCGCTTCTGATTTTCTCACTTGGCTTGGAATCAGTAGGGATTTTATTCAAGAGCTTATTGAATCGAGAGTTAATCTCCTTGATCGGTTCTCTAGATTCAATCCTTAGATTTGAAAGATCATTAATCAGTGTCGCCAAGGATCTATCATCGCCATATTTGGTAAGAAACTGCTCCTGAAAGATATTCCAGCTGGTAATGGATCCAGAGGGTAAGGTAAAATAACGAGACCCAGCTGATCCTTGTAAAGTGTAGGGGAAAAGCCTAACTACAACATCTTCTTCTGTTACTCCTTTTAGATTAACTGACAACATGAAATTGTTTATGTGTTCCTCAGCTAATGTTCCAACATCTGGATTAAACTTCGGTAACCACTTCTCAAGATAATCAGGGAATTGATGTAATGGTGCAGGCATAGTGACCGCATCAGGACTGTTCCATCGATTCTGAGCCATCTTGGGAGTACCAACGATTGCCGGTGGAGTTCCAGGTGCTTGGGGGGAGGTGGTATTGAAGACTGAATAGATTGTGATGTTGAAGTTGGTGATCCCTGGTGAACAACAATATGTAACGGGGGAGTGGATGTTTGACTTCATACTGGAGAGGATGAGATGGAAGATAATGGAGAAAAGGTCTCACTACGAGATCCTTCAGTGTTCTTTTTATCCTTTTTCCTTTGTGGTAAAGGCAACTCAGCAGGTTCAATGCCCAATTTTTCGCTTTGAAGTCTGGTGAGAGGGTGAGGTAGATGGAATTGCGAAGTCTCACTGCCTTGAGATACTTCAGATCTTTGAGGTGATATGGAAAAGCCTTGAAGTTTCTGGATGAGAGACTAAACTTCAGGGGGCTCCGAACTTAAATGTTTTGAAGTATGATGAGGTTGAGCAGTGGTGGTTGATCCCTCTTCTTCTCGTTTGGACACTACTGTTTCAGAATGCAAACGGGAGGTCCGAGGTGAGGTGGAAGGTGATTTACTCTGAGAATGGTGTATAGGTTTTGATTTACTCGCCATTCATAGTTGATGGCCCTCCTTCTAGCACCAAAAATGTTGATGCCCCGAAAATCATTGCATCAACATTAGGGGATAACCACCCAGTCCGGACCTTAATACAACTCCTTTTCCATTTGGGATGGTGGCTCCAACTCGATATAATGGGACCAGTTTCCTAGCAATGAATAAAAAGGGATGGATGAGTGACCGGTCTTCTAATAAGTGATAATGAATGGATGACTTAATCTATAATCGAAAACACAAATGACTATTCTATCCCGGGAAGCTTCTATTCTTAAGTGCAACATTTGATGATCTGTGTTTGTAAATAGGCATATAAATGACACTATTCAATAAACATAGACATTCATTTAAATAATAATTGCTTCGCTCAAACAGCTGAACGAAGTAATTAATAAAACATTATTACACTTCTCTTTTTTTATATTACTGATACATGTATGATTAGAAGAAAAGAAAGCTGTAAATATCCAATAGTGGAAAGTATAAAGGCTATTGTTAAAACACATGCATATATTCAATAATAGCAAGAATGATCAAATAACAATTCACATAAAAAGAATGAACTCAGACAGAGATAGTAGTACCATATGAGCTGCAAATCATTCCCAACATTAATCACAATTCAAATTCCTTCTTCCGACTCCGAAATACTTTTAAATAAAGGTAGCAGTGCACATCCACATAAAAGCTTCGTTATCAAAATTGGAATAATTGGTTAAGTCTTTATAAAAGAATATGCCCGAAGTACAGTAGTGCGACTTCATGCTTAATTCATATAAAAAAACTTACGACCCTTTCTAAATACATGAAAGAGTCTATAAATACTAAATTAAACTAACAAAATACAAAATTAAAATGCTACTAAATTTGTATAACTCGATCTTGAATATCTCCCCCACAGCAATCTGGTAGTCGGCAGCATGATTCATCACTCTCGCTGTTTTCCTTTTGACCTGAGTTGGTATATCGCCAACATCGGTTCCACTTCTTGAGGGCGGTTGAGACGAGAATTGATTTGAGGAGAATAGGTGGCATCATGTATATCGAGAATGATACACCCGATTGCATCCGTTAGGCACTTGAGGGCGGCTCTCTGGCTATATGGTTTTACTAGGAACAACCAATAGGTGTCCCAAGTTAAACTTTTAATCCATGTGATAAATCTCCCATTCTTTTCTAGCTCTTGGTAACATGATTGCTCCAATGTTTTGGCCAATAGTAATTTACCTGGTGTACATTGAGAGATCATGTTAGATAAATAGAGAGTATTGTTAATCAATTCAATTAAATTATTTGTGTATAATTTGAATCTAGAAACTGCTCTCTGCCTTCATCAATTGGGACTACCACTCCATAAATAGAATTTCTTTATGGGATTCTAAGATTTTAGGCAAGTTCGCTGCCTGTCCCTCAAGTGTCCTACCAAGTAAGAATATCCGTTAAAGTTTCATCAGCCTGCTCTAAGTCTTGTCTGGCATCAACTGATTTATCTATTATAGATGTTGTTATGTCACACAGAGGTTCAACTTGAGCAATTTTATGACACAATATTCTTATTTGTGTTCTCAGTGCCTTATTAATCTGTATTGCCTTTGCTCTGAAAACAACAGGTTGTGGAAGACTCTTGAACTTCTTTATTTGACATGATAATTGAACAATTTGCTCATCTTTTGTCTTTACCATTTTTTCATTCATTGTGTTCGATTTTACTAATGCCTCTGATAGTTCTTTCTGTCTCTGAATCACACCCGAATCTTCCCTCTATTTCTCTTCATGCAACTGCTTGTTCAGTTGGTTATTTAACTGTTGTTGCGTGGAAAATTGTTGTTGTAGTTGTTCTTCTTTCTGCTGTGCCTCCGATAGCTATGCTTGTAATGAAGAAATCTCGTGGTCCTTTTCTTTTAACAAATTGCTCACTTCCGATCCCTTTTCCATGGTGGCCGCCGAATAGGCTCTAGTATATTGGGACAACTTTGTTAGGTCATCAGAAGGATCGAATTCCTCCTTCCAAACTACATTGGTTGTTACTATTTGTTCAGGGAACAGGGAAGGTTGATCAATCCTTCTCCTTTTCCACTGTCGATTTTTTATAGCCTTGTGTTTTGGCTATAGAAGACATCTAATGGAGGGATAACCTCCACTTGCAAAATGATTTGATCTGAAGGGTCCTTGGGAATTATTTCAAATTCTGTAGTAGGGGGTAGACTGCTGGTTCCTTCGCTTGGAACCTCTTTTGATGTTGTATCCTGTGTATCAGCCGCTTTGGATGTATCGACGGCCCTTGAGCTTTCAAGATTGCTTATGATTTAATCAAATTTCTGCCATTCCTGGAGCAATCTCGGGTCAATCTGAGTATCAACATTCGTATTCTTGCTGCCTTTTCTGTTCCTCCTCATGTATTCTCTCTTGTTCTTTCCTCTATGCTTCCTCTTGTTCTTTCCTCCGTGCTTCTTCCCGTTCTTTCCTCCAAAGTTCCTCCTGCTCTCTTCTTTGGACTTCTCCAAAAATTTCTGATGTAGCAGGAGGTTCGTTAGTAAGTTGCTATTCAGGCTCGCTTGACTGTGTCATTGGGGCAGTGGCTAACAAATCTAGAGGCAGAGTTTGCAACCTCTTTTCTCTAAGTTTGTTAAATTCGACTAACCCGTCATCGTGGTATCTTATTTTAGCTATCGCTTGCACCTGAAATAGCGACTTGGACGAGGATAATAGGTCATCAAACTCATCTTCTTTATGTTCAAATTTAGTGAGTTTGGCCTGCTCTAGAACATTATAGACGACATTGTTTGGATCACATCGTCTGTTAGGAAGAGTGGCGAGATTTAGTATATTAATCTTTTCGCCTCTTTCTCTACATGCTTGTAGTCATGCAGAGTGTAGATGCCACACCTTAGAGGAAAAGGAGGTCAGACTTGCTTCTTTGAATTCCTTAGAGTCTTTGTTACACAGTAAAATGTCACTGCCATCATGTCAGTCTCCTTACTGTGTTATACAACCACATTTTCCTAAGCCCATGCTCCCTGAAATGGCTAAAAAACCCTCTTTGCCTAAGTTAAATGAATCATCGCGTCTGTTCATTAAATAACCGCGCTGACAGGCGGAGGCCAGTGTAACCGCTGCGCGTCCAGCGTGGAAGCACACGTGTTTTCCGCGCTACTCCAATTTTACGGACAGCGCGCCCTCCGTTTGTACTATTGTGCGCTGACCAGACCTCCTCTATAGTTTATCTGCGATGTCAGCGCGCCAGCCCAGTGTCTCACCCGCGCTGATCCTGATTGGGCGAATTTGTTCTAACAGCCAACCTTCCAGATCCCTCCAGACTTGGTTGTTAGCATTGTTGAGATCGCCATCCTTTCTCTGGCATGTCTGTTCAACTGACCATCCACTTATCTTGGGGGAAAGCTCATCCTTTACCTATTCATGGAGACTCCTTCTCCTTTATAAGCCTCCTCCATTGCCCATGAGCAGTTTTGTTTGGAACATATAGACTTTGATTGAGGAATTCTTAGTGCATTAGTGCTGCTCTTTGTAGGCATTTGGTGTGTTGTGTGAGGATTTCTTTTGAGCTTGAGGAAGGCTATGAGCTTGTTGCCTTGTATGTGAGAGAGAGACCTCTTGACTTGGGATATTTGTTTCAAAGGTGAATGCTTGGAAGATATGCTGGCTGGACCCTCTAAGAAGGACTCAGCGTCAGGACTTGGGTTGTACCTTACTCTATTTTCTAATTAATAAAGATAGATGACTACTCTTATGGTTCCATTTCCATTTGTCCTATGAATGATTAATGTAAATTGTATCCTTCCTGACTGATACATAGTTGTTTTTAGTAGATTTTACGCCCGTGTTTGCTCTCTCTTTTCTTGTGTAGGTGTCCGTCCGCGAGGATAGTGGAGGACTGTGATCGGCTGAAGCGAAGGAGCGAGAGGATCATCTCTTCGACAAACATAGCATTGGAATCCAAGTAGGTTTCTCTTACCCACTTGTTAATTACAACTAGGAACCTGCAGTGTTAAGCAATTGTTGATTGTTGCTAAGACCCCCTTTGGGCTAGTAGGAGATCGCCTCTATCCGTAGAGGGGATTTACCTCTCCAACAATTTGGCGACTCCGCTGGGGAGCTTGCTTGTCTCTTTGTATGACACCCTTGTTTTGATTTGATTATTGCTCCTTTGTCAAAGTTTGGGGATTGTTTTGTTGTTGGTTTGTTTCCTGGTTCATCCTGGGAACTGCCTTAATTGCCTCGAAATCCTGTTGCCTTGGTTTGGAGGTTTTTGGTTCAATTTTATTTGTTTTTTAGCCTCAGCGCGTTTTATTTTAAAACAGGTGCGCTGACATCGCATACTGTCTTCTTTGTTGTCTCTGTCATCGCGCTTATACATTTAACAGTCGCGCTGACTTGGTTTTCGGGCCAATGCCCTTTATCCGTGTCCTTCCGCGCTGACAGCGCAAAGTTGCTACGAACATTTTTCTGTCATCGCTTTGTTGCTGAGGGGTCACCCGCGCTGATCCTGTAAAACTTATTTTTGTCCAAATTGACCTACTGAACCTTTTGGTTTTGGTTGTCCCCTGCTTTTTCTACTTGGCTTTTGGCTTGATAACTTTGTTTAACCTATAACTCGCTTGCTTGCGAGGCCTCGTTCCACGAGAGTTTGTTTATCGCTTGTTTTCAGTTTTTGCAAAGCCTTCCTTTTTGCTCTCGTCGCTTGGTTTATGCTTTGTCTTGACTTTTTACGGTTGCTGAAGTGTGTCAGACCGTCGTTTGTCTGGTCGTGGACTCTCATCCTTCGGGTGTTCGCTTTTATCCATTGATTTCACACTCAAACCCTAGGGAATCTAGTGGTCGTGTGTGTCTAGCCTGCCGTTCGCGATCTTGTGTTCTTGGTTGACCAGCCAACTTCGTTTTTGTTTTCACGTTTGTTTGGTGATTGTTGAAAGTGATTGATTTTGTTCCAAGCGGTTTGCTTTCCTCCGTTAGATTCCTCGTTGTCTTGTTGTTACATAGCTCATAAGCCTTTGTTTTCCTTTGATTTGGGAAACTGGTTTTAGTGACTTGGGAATTGTCTTGTGTGTAACGTTGAGTGATTTAGCTTTTCACTTAGTGTTGCTATCTCTCTAATTCATTTTAAGAGAACTTTTATGTCATTGAAAGAAGTAAAGCAAACTAGTGTCTTTTCCATTAATAGTTGAAAGGAAAAGAGCATTTCGTTATTTTGTGCTTTCAAAAGAAAAGTTTCATTTCCTTGCTGTTAGTTGCATTAGGTTGCGTGATTGCTTGATTTCATTTTGTTTGTTTGAATGATCCTTAACTTTCTTATAGCTAGAATTCATCGAACAAAATGATGACCTTTGGCATATAGTTGCATTTAGGTGTTTTTGAGAGATCATACGGTAGGACCTGAAACTCAAACCTAATTCAAGATCAACTGTAAAATAAACCAAATTTATCTAAAAACGCATTGGAACTTAACATGAACATCTAGAGGTCTAGGCTAGAGACGTGTTCCGGCGTCTTTAAACCTAGTAGCTTAACGTTGAGTGGTTGGGTGATTCCTCCACGGTGAAACGATAAGTGCTAGTACGGATTGGGCTCCCACGTACCGTCGCGTATATATGGGGAGACTCCATTAGGCTTGCAACCTTTATCCACAGGAAGCCGAGTCTGCCGCCTTCTAAACCGTAACACACCGAACACAGCATTTGGGAAGATTGACTGCAGTACGGGAAGTCCTTGGTTCTCATATGATTGCCAAGGTGTATAAGCAGTTTTACGGGTTGCTTGGTAAACCTTTTGCCTAGAACTTCTAGAGTAGTCGCTTTTGATCCTTTTCAGACTCTCTAAAAGAAAAGGTGTAAGTGAGCGTCTTGTCACTTCGTGCTCATTAAACATTCGAA